>JAVTVY010019611.1:0-82942 GCA_036873755.1 Hanleya hanleyi | reverse complement strand
TATAAGTCCCCCCCCCCCCCACTTTCAAACGTGCTCCGAGGCCCCTGATAAAATGTATTGACCAAGATACACAGCCTTTGCAGATCGGCAATACAGTCAACGCACATAAATGGACATTTATGCTTATAGAACATCAATAAACCAGTTGTTTTATTGATGACAGAATAATAGTAAGACAGTATTCAGGGGCGTCGTTAGAGGGGGTCGATGGGTGCGAACGACCCCCTCCCAGCGCTAAGCTATATGTTATTTTTTCTATGTTGGACAACACAGTACTGGGCTCTAATAAGTAAGCATAAGAAACAACCCCCACTCAATAAATTCTGGCGACGCCCATGGTATTGTGTAAGACGACAGAGTAATCGTTGAGGGGGGGGGGGGGTCCAAGGTACAATAGATTGTCTCTCGCCTAAACACAGTGTTGAGTTAAATTGCTTATTGCATTGACAAATGATAATCAGACATCTCCAAATGACGTGTAGCTCGTGCGTGTGGATGGAGTTTATCCAACACCAATCCCCCCCCCCACCCGCCCTGAACTTCTCTGTTATAGACCGAATCATGAAATAAAATTACAATAAATTCACAATCTCTCAACCTCTTGCGGATCCAGCCGGTCATCTCAACAGCTCAATTCTCTGCCGTGTGACTTCAATGTTTTCTCAGTGCCATGAGTTTGTGATTCTCGACCTTTTCCTCATGTCCGGACCTTCCCGTATCTCGTCATATCTGATAGCATGCAGACGACAGAATCAAACTCCCGCGCGTCTGGTCTAAGGGAGCTAACCTAACAACGTCCAAAAACATTTGTATACTTCGTTTCAAAATTTGAGTGGAAAAATGTTGAATGTATCTGGTTCTCTCTGTCTGTTAGTTCCTTACTTCTACTACATCCAATCCAATTATATCACCTATGCTGACCCTGTCACTAAAAAGATGAGCCATACGATATGTTACACGATTGGTTATCTGTTTTAGGAATATGGTGTTACACGATTACTTCTCTATTTTATGTATAACTGATCGTTCTTTATTAAATGTCTTTTTGTTTCTGCATAGGAATATGTTTCTACCGGTAACATGGTAAGGTATGTTTACTGGTGGGAAATGACTTAAGGGGTCTCGTTACCTTTCAGCTGCAGAAAAATGTTGATGGTAAAGTTGATGATAAAGCTCATATTAAAGTACTAGAAACAATTAAGATCATACAAACATCTGTTATATTGTCCATGTTGTTTTGTACTATAAATCACGTTCATATGAATGACAGAATCTACAAAAATAACATGGATTTCAATGGAGTTGAAGGGTTCACTCGAAATTAAACACTGAACAAGCTTAGCTAAAAAATCGCATCGTGTTAATTTTTTGATGGTGAACATTTAAGGTTTTTTTTCATTTTAACCGCATGTTTTATTGATTGAAGTTATCGGACCGGACTATGGCAAAAATTAATAAAGTGAGGAATACAATATAGGAATATAATATTTAATATGTACAATACAATCAAGTCATGTGTAAAGCATAATCATCGGCTTTTTTTCTTTGCTGTTTGTAAATGTTTTAGAAGAATTTCTGGTGTTATTATTGTCAATATGGAAAGTGAATGTAAATATTGCTATAACAAAAATAGTAGTATTTGGCAGCAGAAAGTACGATTATAATTTCTACATTTGATGGACAAATTATTGATATAGCTATAGCTAGTTACAACTACTTAAGGATTCTGTTTACTAGAAACGGCTCATATGCGAAGACAAAAAGCACTAACTTCACAAGCAAAAAAAGGCAATTCATCTGCTGTATTGTCGAATTAGAAACATCAACCTGCCAACTGACTGCCAATTACTATTATTTGACCAAATAATTGTTCTCTTAATGCTACACGGCTGTGAAATCAGGAGCTTTGAAAACCATATTGCTATGTTTGAGAAACTGCATACAGATTTTTAGCTCATCTGGGCCGAAGGCCCGATGGGCTTATGTCATGGCCTGACTGTCCGTCGTCCGTCGTGCGTCGTCCGTCGTCCGTAAACATCTTCTTCTCTGAAACCGCTTGGCCGATTAAGCTGAAACTTGGCATGCATGTTCCCCCCAATGAGGACACCAGAATTTGTTCATGCCGTGTCGATACGATTTTAAATATGGCCGCCATGGCGGCCATCTTGAATTTGCCATTGAAACATTGCTATCGCGATTTCTCAGGAACTACTGCACAGATCTTTCTCAAATTTGGTACACAGGTTCCCCTTGGGGTCTAGTTGTGCAAGATACCTGTTGTGGTCTGATTCACAAATCCAATATGGCCACCAGGCGGCCATCTTGGATTTCCCCATGAAACATTGTTATTGCAATTTCTCAGGAACTACTTTGTGGATCTTCCTCAAATTTGGTACACAGGTTCCCCTTGGGGTCTAGTTGTGCAAGATACCTTTTCTGCTCTGATTCGAACATCCAATATGGCCACCAGGCAGCCATCTTGGATTTCCCTATGAAACTTCGTTATCGTGATTTATCAGGAAGTACTGCATGGATCTTTCTCAAATTTGATACACAGGTTCCCCTTAGTGTCTAGTTGTGCAAGATGCTTTTGTGGTCTGATTCAGAAATCCAATATGGCCACCAGGCGGCCATCTTGGATTTCGAGATGAAACATTGTTATCTCGATTTCTCAGGAAGTACTGCATGGATCTTTCTCAAATTTGGCACAGAGGTTCCCCTTGGGGTCTAGTTGTGCAAGATACAATTTGTGGTCTGATTGAAAAATCCAATATGGCCACAAGGCGGCCATCTTGAATTTGCCAGTGAAATCTTGTCATCATTATTTTTCGTTAACTACTGCATGGATCTTTCTCAAATTTGGTACACAGGTTCCTCTTGGGGGTCTAGTTGTGCAAGATACCTTTTCTGCTCTGATTCGAACATCCAATATGGCCACCAGGCGGCCATCTTGGATTTCCCTATGAAACTTCGTTATCATGATTTATCAGGAAGAACAGCATGGATCTTTCTCAAATTTGATATACAGGTCTAGTTGCGCGAGATACAATTTGCGGTCTGATTGAAAAATCCAATATGGCCACCAGGCGGCCATCTTGGATTTCCAGATGAAACATTGTTATCGTGATTTCTCAGGAACTACTGCATGGATCTTTCTCAAATTTGGTACAGAGGTTGCCCTTGGGGTCTAGCTGTGCAGCATACCATATATGGTCTGATTGAAAAATCCAATATGGCCACCGCATCTTGGATTTCCCCATGAAATTTTGTTATCGTAAATTCTTAGGATATTACTGCATGGATGTTGATACACAGGTTCCCCTTGTGGTCCAGTTGTGCAAGATACCTTTTTTTGGTTCATTTCGAAAATCCAATATTGCCGCATCTTGAATTTCCCATGAAACTTTATCATAAAATCTCAGGAAATAACTGCATGGATCATTTTATAGTGTTCAGGGGGACAACACAAGTTACAAACTCATCTATTGCAGTTCTTTAGTAAAAATTTCTCACAGCTACTTTCTCCAGTTACAGACAGATGACCTACAGTGCCGTGGCACTAACTTTTACATCTTCGCAGACAGATGGGGGTATGTCTTGGTTAGGCCATACCTCACCAGAGGTTAGTTTCATTGGAAAAATGTCCTGTTACATCTCATTGCCATCGTAACAACCCAGTCGCACATATTTCGTACTCGACATGTCTCCCCCTGGTGCATATACCCACAAAATATTGGAATCGTAGGTTAAAACTGTCCAATGTACTGTCCGGACACGAAGTGGACAGACGGACGAACGACTGCAATCACATAATAAAAATTGGTTCTGGTTATTGCTTATACAGCTTACTGACAATCACACATTATATTTTGGTATAATGGCCTTTATTCCATAACCTCCAATTACAATCATGAATTTACAGCTTGACCTCCTGTGAAATCGACTATGTTGCCATTTTGTTCAGGGGAGACAACGCAAGTTAGAAAATCATCTATTGCAGTTCTTCAGTAAAAATTTCTCGCAGCCACTTTCTCCAGTTATAGCCAGATGAGCGCTACAGTGCCGTGGCACTATCTTTAAAAATAGTTCTATTCGTAAGAGAGTGTACCCCAAATGTTATGCTGTACGGTGAACTAGGTGAATATTCTTTGCTGTTAACTGTACAAATACGTTGAATATTTTTTTTGTTTACCAGACTCGCACTGGGCCAGGGATGTAAGCTATTTCAACTACTTTATAGATATCTCCGTGGAGACAATATTTGACAGAATGTACAGTGTAAATGGTTAGAGGAACTTGTCTGTAGTTGGATCTGGTTAAATGACGGAATTAAGCTAAAACAATCAGACCAACATAGACAGGATTAGTTGAGCAAAGCAAATGATTCATCAAAGCGGGTTAATTATGTATTATTCAAAACCGTCCTTTGTCTAGCAAAAAATATTTGGAAATACTGCCTAATAAATTATGTCAGGATTCAGACAGCGTAACCTCAGATTCTCAATAGAAACTGAGAGATGGACAAGTTAGCACGTAGCAACAGAACATGACAACTGTGTGATATTAACTTGCCCGGGTGCTGTACTGGCTGGGCTGATCAGTGTCCAGGATAATAGGAACTGTAGACACCCTCGTGTTCTGGCACATGTAGGCACTGTCGTGATGCGACTGTAAAAATGTTAAAAATGACGTTAAATCCTACTCACCCGCCCTATTAACTTGTTAGGTGACGAGTATCATTATTTATTCATATGCCCCTTCGTTTAAGGCAACTGGAAAAATATATATATCCGACCATTATACGAGCAACCGAAACGATATAAAATATAACCCGCTGCTCATCGATACAGATTTTGATACCATGAAACGCCTGAGTATTTTCGTTGGATATGTTTTATCACTTTTTCCACACAAATAACTAAGCCGTGTGCAAAATCTCCTCGCAAGTATAATATTCAGTCACCACATTCGAAAGCGAATAACATCAACTGATTTACAATGTTTCTATGTTCTTTACTTTATTCAACTTTACCCTACTAAATGTGTTAAATGCCATTTATGTATAGTTGCGATATATGATTATTGATATATCACTTTATGTGAATTATAAATGTACGATTACTGATATATATTAAAATATGATAATTATAAAAATAAGATTACTGTAAATATATGATTATTGGTATATCTCATTGTATGTATTGTAAATATGATTAAATGCATATCACATTAAGATAACTGTAAATGTATTAATAATGGTATATATCAGATTATGTAAATTGTAAATATATGATTACTGGTATATCTCATTGTATGTATTGTAAATATGATTAAATGCATATCACATTAAGATAACTGTAAATGTATTAATAATGGTATATATCAGATTATGTAAATTGTAAATATCTGATTACTGGTATATCTCATTGTATGTCTTGTATAGCTATATGATATATCACATTAAGATAACTGTAAATGTATTAATAATGGTATATATCAGATTATGTAAATTGTAAATGTATTAATAATGGTATATATCAGATTATGTAAATTGTAAATATCTGATTACTGGTATATCTCATTGTATGTATTGTAACTATATGATATATTACATTAAGATAACTGTAAATGTATTAATAATGGTATCAATGTGAAGCATACGTGAGACAGCATCCGACGGGATGGATGGGTGTTTGACGTGGAACTGATGTCATTCTGCGCATGCGCAGTAGACAAAGGGTATGGA
The DNA here is from genome assembly GCA_036873755.1 of Hanleya hanleyi. NCBI lineage: Eukaryota > Metazoa > Mollusca > Polyplacophora > Lepidopleurida > Hanleyidae > Hanleya > Hanleya hanleyi. The sequence goes on along the minus strand of JAVTVY010019611.1, from coordinate 77,196 downwards.
AATAGACGTTTTGGGGGCGATATGGGCCACTATTGGTCCGTTTGGGTCGAGTGAGGTATCATTGTGAAGCATACGTGAGGGAGCATCCGACGGAAAGGGTGAGGCGTGGAACTGACGTCATTTTGAGCATGCGCAGTAGACAAAGAGTATGATATAGACGTTTTGGATGATGGGCTTCTAGTGGTCGATTGTCCCGTTTGAGGTATCAATGTGAAGCACTCGTTGGGGTCCATCCAACTGGATACGTGCCTCGTCCGCTTTCATCATTTCGCGCGTGCGCAGTCTGGCCGTAGTATAGAAAACAACAATTTTAGAGGTGTGAAGGAAGGTGTTTGGTGTCGAGGTGGACCATCCGTGGTCCGAATGTGTCGCGTGAGGTGTCAAGGGGAAGTTCTCGTGGTGTAGACCACGATTTGAGGGATGTTCATGTCATCTGTGGCGTCATCAGTAGGAGTAGTGGCCAAAGTGGGCATTCTGGGTGTGTGAAGGAAGGTGCTTGGGGGTAGAGAGGGACCACTATTGGCCCGAATGGGTCGTCGGATGCACCAAAGTGAAGCTACCGTGGTGTAGACCACGATTTGCGGGATGTCCACGTCATCTGTGACGTCATTGGTGACGTGATCACTAGGAGTAGTAGCCAAAGTGGGTATTCTGGGGGTGTGAAAGAAGGTGTTTGGGGTAGAGAGGGACCATTATTGGTCCGAATAGGTCGCGGGAGGTGTCAAAGTGAAGTTCTCGAGGTGTAGACCACGATTTGATGGATGTTCACGTCATCTGTGACGTTATTGGTGACATCATCAGTAGGAGTACTAGCCAAAGTAGGCATTCTGGGGGATGTGAAAGAAGGTGTTTAGGGTAGAGAGGGACCATCCGTGGTCCGAATGTGTCGCGGGAGGTGTCAAAGTGAAGCTCTCCAGGAGTAGACCACGATTTGCGGGATATTCACGTCATGTGTGACGTTATTGGTGACGTCATCAGTAAGAATAGTAGCCAAAATGGGTATTCTGAGGGTGTGAAAGAAGGTGTTTGGGGTCGAGAGGGACCATCCGTGGTCCGAATGTGTTGTGAGAGGCGTTAAAGTGAAGCTCTCGTGGTGTAGACCACGATTTGATGGATGTTCATGTCATCTGTGACGTCATTGGTGATGTCATCACTAGGAGTAGTAGCCAAAGTGGGTATTCCGGGAGTGTGAAGGAAGGTGCTTGGGGAGGGACCATCCGATGCCCGAATGTGTCGCGGCAGGCCTCAAAGCGAAGCTCTCTGGGTGTAAATCATGATTTGAGGGATGATCACGTCATCTGTAACGTCGTTGGTGACGTCATCAGTATTAGTTGTAGTCAAAGTGAGCATTTTGGGGGTGTGAAGGAAGGTGTTTGGGGTAGAGAGGGACCATGGGTGATCCGAATGTGTCGTGGGAGGCGTTAAAGTGAAGTTCGCGTGGTGTAGACTATGATTTGAGGGATGTTCACGTCATCTGTGACGTCAGGTGGCCCTCCATAGTTTCGTAGTAATGGCCCTCTCTAATTTCATAATACGATAGACTGACCGTGTTCTGCTACATCATAAATCTTCTTGTCTTCTGAATAGCTTATATCTATAATACCATCCTATTCAGCATTATCAACGCTTCAAACGAACAAACGAACAGATCGATGGCTGGCTTCGTCTACACGGTGATCGGGATTATGGAGTAAATTTTGTCCTGCCTCAGTTATGCCCCTTGGGTGTACCTAAAAATCCGGACTCATTTACGGGAGGAAAACCTGACAAAAAACGGGCAGGTTGACACTCACTTTTTTCCCGCCTTTTGAAGTTGAGACCGGGCCTGGGAAAGTGAGTAAGAAGTTTAATTGAAATCGCTCTTACAGATTTTTCTGGAAATTGAGCCGAATTTGACCATTTTTCGACGTTTTAAGGGGTTTTCTAGGAAAAATGAAGAAAGCTTGGAGGGGAATGTTTGAAATTCGTTTTTCTATATCGTTATATCTTAAAATAATAGCTTAATCAGGCTCTTTCAGAAAATATATACATATAAGTGATTTGGGTTGAAGAGTTTACGACAACTGGTGGCCGAAAAACGGACCCATGGTCTAATCCTGGCCAAATGGAAGAAACCGTGGAGGGCACCCTTTAAGGCCTAATAATGGAGTCTATGCATTATCACAATGTAGACTCCATTACGGAGCGTAGATGTGTCAGTACGCCAGATTGTTTAATTTTGACATCTGAAGTGCTATTTTCGGAGTCAGGTGGAAAGAAGACCAGGCGTTCGATTAAAATACCCCACAGTGTGGCCGTTAGTATACTATTGAAGTCAGTGCATACTGTACTCTATACAGGAGTTATCTCCCCCTCGAATGAGATTTTGGTAGATATTGTGGCAGAACCAGGTCCTATCAGAATGATATAAATTTGCCAGAACTATTTTCTTTACAAGAGAACCCATTTACAGTCCAAAAGGGATGGAACGGATGTATAGTATTAAGGTTTTATCAATTATTTTTTAAGTTTCTGAAGCATTTCCCATGTTTCTAAGAGAAAATTTACTGCAAAATTACCAAATATTAAACTTGGTTACATCACGTATTTGCATTTTCCGCGCTTTTCTGGTATCATTGGAAAGCGGGAAGGCAACCACGGCTTTCATATTGCGGAATAGATGTCTATTATTAAGAGCAGATGGTTTAATTTTGAGTTTTGTTCTCGAAAATCCTGCTAGAGTTGGCAAAAGTGATCAAAACCAAGATGGGGTAGGGGGAAAGTTATCGGTCGAATTTCCCACAATAATATGTGTAACTGGCAAGTGTTGTATACCGCCATATTCGCAAACTCTCCCAGATTACGACAAAAGTGCATAATTAATTTCGCGAAAAACACTTTGCCCCTTAAGGGGGCCCTCCACAGTTTCGTAGTAATGGCCCTCTCTAATTTCATAATACGATACACTGACCGTGTTCTGCTGCATCATAAATCTTCTTGTCTTCTTAATAGCTTATATCTATAATACCATCCTATTCAGCATTATCAACGCTTCAAACGAGCACATACAGATCGATGGCTGGCTTCGTCTACACGGTGATCGGGATCATGGAGTAAATTTTGTCCTGCCTCAGTTATGCCCCTTGGGTGTACCTAAAAATCCGGACTCATTTACGGGAGGAAAATCTGACAAAAAATGGGCAGGTTGACACTCACTTTTTCCCCCCTTTTGAAGTTGAGACCGGGCCTGCGAAAGTGAGTAAGAAGTTTAATTGAAATCGCTCTCACAGACTTTTTTCTGGAAATTGAGCCGAATTTGGCCATTTTTCGACATTTTAAGGGGTTTTCTAGGAAAAATGAAGAAAGTTTGGAGGGGAATGTTTGAAACTCATTTTTCTATATCATAGCAGTGCTATGTCTCAGAATAATAGCTTAATCACGCTCTTTCAGAAAATATATACATATAAGTGATTTGGGCTGAAGAGTTTACGACAACTGGTGGCCGAAAAACGGACCCATGGTCTAATCCTTGCCCAATGGAAGAAACCCTGGAGTGCACCCTCATTGGTGACATCATCAGTAGGAGTAGTAGTCAAAGTAGGCATTCTGAGGGGTGTGAAAGAAGGTGTTTATGGTGGAGAGGGACCATCCGTGGTCCGAATGTGTCTCGGGAGGTGTCAAAGTGAAGCTTTTCAGGTGTAGACCACGGTTTGCGGGATATTCACGTCATCTGCGACGTTATTGGTGACGTCTTCAGTAGGAATAGTAGCCAAAGTGGGTATTTTGTGGGTGTGAAAGAAGGTGTTTGGGGTCTGGAGAAATGCCCTGGACAAGGGTGCGGCCGTGGGCGCGATTACAATGGATTTATCCAAGGCATTTGATAGCCTCCCCCACGACTTGCTCATAGCAAAGTTACTAGCATATGGTATGTCCAATGATAGTGCTGTTTTATTTAGCAGCTACCTCAGAGGCAGATCTCAACGTGTTAAGATTGGACCAATCCGAAGTGATTGGGGCACGGTATTTAAGGGCGTCCCCCAAGGTTCAGTTTTGGGCCCCGTATTATTTAATATCTTTCTGAACGACATAGTCTATTTTATAAAACAGTCGTTATTGGCAAATTTTGCTGACGATAATACACTTGTTGCTTGGGCTCAAACGCTTACCATTGTAAATCAGATATTGAAAGAGGACAGCGAAATTGCAATTCGGTGGTTCCTCAATAATCAAATGAAGGCCAATCCTGAAAAATTCCATCACTTATACGCAGGAAAACCATCAACAAATATTGATCAAACGGCGAACAATTATTTTCAAATTTCGACAAACGTCATTCCTTCGGAAGACCAGGTTAAGTTATTAGGAATCTGTATAGACAAAAATCTTGAAAAAGCAAGTTGCTGACGTTTGTCGTAAGACCGGTCGCCAAATAAACGCATTGAGAAGAATATCTCCGTATTTAAATTTTAATACAAAACTCACTACTTTTCGCTGTTTCGTTCATTCTCATTTAAATTATTCCCCCTTGATATGGCTTGGAAATTCGAAAACACAAATGCACAAAATCGAAAAACTCCTTGAAAGAGCCTTGCGAATTGTCTTTGACGATTATAAATCAAGTTATAACTTTTTGTTAGATATGGCCAATACTCCCTCGATGAGTAAAATGTATGAGACCTGTCTGTTAAAGGAGATGTATAAATCTGTAAACAACCTAAATCCGCCATATATCCGTGATCATTTCACAAAACGAAAATCTCCCTATCTGCTGCGAGGTGTCGATATACTCGATGTGCCATCTGTAAAAACTACCAGATATGGCTTGAACTCCTTTACATACAAGGGAACAAAGGCATGGAACGCCTTATCGGACAGCCAGCGAAAGGCACACTCCCTTTCCGCATTTTCAAAGCTTATTTAAATCTACATTTTTTTTATTCTTATTTTATTTTATTTTTTTTTATTCTTTTTATTTATATAAAGCCCCCATAAGTTTATTTCTTCTGGGGTCTTATGCTTTTATTAAAATTAGGCTTATATGAAACGTCGAAGGCATGATGCTTCGCGTATGTGCTACTTGTATATATGTATTTTTAATGTTAATGTTAAAATTTTAATTATGGTCGTCGATTATACTAGTCCCTGGTGGACTAATGTTGTATTGTTCTCAATATCGACGTTAAATAAAATTATCTTATCTTATCTTATCTTATCGAGAGGGACCATCCGTGGTCCGAATGTGTCGTGAGAGGCGTCAAAGTGAAGCTCTCGTGGTGTAGACCACGATTTGATGGATGTTCATGTCATATGTGACGTCATGCGACGTCATCAGTAGGAGTAGTAGCCAAAGTGGATATTCCGGGGGTGTGAAGGAAGGTGCTTGGGGTAGAGAGGGACTATCCGTGGTCCGAATGTGTCGTGGCAGGCGTCAAAGCGAAGCTCTCTGGGTGTAAACCATGATTTGAGGGATGTTCACGTCATCTGTGACGTCATTGGTGACGTCATCAGTTGGAGTAATAGCTAAAGTGGTCATTCTGGGGGAAGGGTGTGAAGGAAGGTGTTTGTGGGTAGAGAGGGACCATCCCCGGTCCGAAGGCGTCCTGTGAGGTGTCAAAGTGAAGCTCTCGGGGTGTAGATCATGATTTCAGGGATGTTCACGTCATCTATGATCTCATTGGTGACGTTATCAGTAGGAGTAGTAGCAAAAGTGGGCATTTTGGGGGTGTGACCCTAGGTGTTTGAGGTAGAGATGGACCATCCTTGGTCCGAATGGGTCATGGGAGGTGTCATCCTAAATCTCTCGTGGAGGAGCATCCGTCTGGGCTAGTGTGTCGTCCGTTTTCATCATTCTGCGCATGCGCAGTCTGGCCGTAGTATAGAAAGCAGGCATTTTACGGGTTCATTTGGGGTAGAGATGGACCATCTATAGTTCGAATGGGTCGTGCAGGTTGTTAAAGGGAAGCTATCGGTATGTAGATCACGATTTGAAGGATGTCCATGTCAGCCATGTGACGTCACTGGTGAAGTCGTCAAAAACGAGTAGTTGCCAAAATGGGCGTTTTGGGGGATGAAGAAAGGTTTTTGGGGTAGAGATCCGGATCCATCGTGTGAGGGGTCAAAATGAAATTTTCTTGGTATAGACCACGACTTGAGGGATGTCCATGTTATCTGTGACGTCATTGGTGACGTTATTAGTAGGAGTATTAGCCAGAGTGGGTATTTTGGGTGTGTGGAGCAAGGTGTTTGGGATAGAGATGGACCATGTTTGATCCAAATGGCCCGGTTGTGGTATCCAAGTGAAACTTTCGTGGGGTAGATTCGGACTAGCGTGTTTTTTTATTGGAAGTCGCACCAATCTGCGCATGCGCAGTTGGGGTGTAGTAAGTAAAGTGGTTATTTTGGAGGTGCACAAGGGTATATGTAAGAGATTGCGGTTCTATATCTCATCCAAGGGTTGTGTGTACGGTGTCAAATCGAAGCTCTCGTGGTACAGGCCACGATTTGTGGGATATCCACGTCATCTGTGACGTCATCTCTGATATTCTCTTGACGGACATCAAGGCCCGGTGGTGGTGGTCATGTCTGTACATATAGGGACACCCACATACACAGACATATACACCACGCACATACACAGCCCACTCACCCACACATACCGACTCAAGCACTACTCTATCAGGTAGCCGGATAGAAGAAGGCCCTTATCTTCTTCAAACGCACTCCATTGCACTTCTGAAACTCACTTTCTCTACTACTTCTCGGGTGCAGAGGCACATATCACTACCAGTCTGACTGTACTGTGTAAGGGAGAATATCATAGCTGCAACATCAAATCGCGGATTTTCATTGAACAGGAGCAGCCGTCGATGCTACTGTTAGGGAGTTAAAGATAGGCGTTAAGGAATATTGCGTGGGGATTCCCCTTCTCTTTCTTGCATGTATTGTTATGCAAATATCCCGACCGAAAACGTCCACCCATATGCCCTTTTTCCACAATTCCCGGCCTGCAGATGTGTGACATCGTCAATGTAACGCATTCCTCTGTATGGGTTGTGGAAGTACGGTAATGGCGCGCATACTCGGACAGGGAGTTGTTGAGAAAGGGCATTGGAATGCAAGTTTTGGGGTCGAGGTGGACCAATAATTGAATTGGCGTACTGGTTCGTGTAAGGTGCGAGTGTAGAGTGTTAGTAGGGCTATGGCGCGCGCAGCCGCAGATCGGAAGTTATGGGATTGGGCATTGAAAGGCGCGTTTTGGGGTTGAGGTGAACCAATATTGGTGTGAGGTATCAGTTTGAAATACTCGTGTGGGAGAGTCCAAATGGACTGGTGTGTCGTGCAGATAGGGCATTTGCGCAGTCAGGGAATTGTTTTGAAAAGGACAATTCGGTGGATATTGTGAGATCGACGTGTGTCAATAATGGGCGTACCGGATCGTGTGGGGTATCCACGTGAAGCGCTCCTCGAGACAGTGGGTTGGTGCATGGTTACTCTGAATTGAAAGATCCGGAAACGCGGACTTTAGCCCTAAACTATGAAAAACCCCTGTCAACCAAGTTTAGAGGGGCTAATATCTCTTCCCAGCGGATCGTGGCCCGTCGAGAGGGGAGAGAAAGCGTGGTCATGTTTTCACAGAAAAAAGCGCAACACCCGGTGACTCGTAGAAATGGAAATGTTGTTGAGATAGTGTAGTCTCTCAATTTCGGGGAAGTAAAAATTAAGGGAAGTCATCCAGTTGACCCTTAGTAGAGAAAGCAGAAACCTAGTATATTTGCCTATGGCCTTTGTGGAGTGTTTTACGGTTAAACTTTTCCTGGAAACACGGACTTCAGCCTGGCTTTTGTGGAGTGTTTTACCGTAACGCCTTAGCGCCCTATCTGAACGGTTTAACGCCCTATCTCAACGCCTGAACGCCCTATCTTAACGCCTTAACGCCAGAGCGTAACAGTTATTCATATTTTGTGAGAGATTGCACAATGCTATCATATAATACTAACGAGTCGACAAGATGTATGTATCAATCCGTCCATTGCTCTGTTATAGTCAGGCTAAATTTTTCGGGGAATCTTTCAGGAAAACCCCTGATCTATTCATAGATCACTCGGGTGTAGTAGAGAAAGAGGACTATCGGAGGTTCAATGGAGTGCGTTTGGGGGGGATGAGGGCCTTGTTCGATCCACTACCTGGCAGAGTTACCTGCGTGTGGGTGTGTGGTAGAGGAGGAGGAGCAGGAGCAGGAATGAGGTTGAGTGAGAGAGTGAGCGTGCCCAACGTCTGTGAGGCGTGCCAAACGCCTGTCTTGACGCAGTGACGCCCTAGCGCTGTTAAATGAGTGAGTGCGGTGGTGGTGGTGCTGTGAGGTGGTGATGAAAGTGGTTTTTGTGGATGTTTGTGGTGGAGTTGGTGGTGTTGATGGTGATGGGTTTGCTGATCGCCCATCTTACCGCAGTGATGCCCCAACGCACTAGCGTCTTCTATACCTAGTCCCATAATGTCTCATCACCATGATGCACACAGTCGCGTTGGGTATAATTACAATTCTTTGCGGTTCTTGTCCAATCCGAAGTCGCCATTCGGTATTGCATCAACCTCCGGCCATGTTCGCTTTTGTCCGTTAGAAGTATTACTAATCATTTGAACGTCAGCTGTGCACGTCTTTGGAATAAGCTCGATTTTATGAACACTAACGCCCGCCAACGCGCATTTTGACGCTTCAACGCCCTGTTCAAATAGCCCAGAAGCTCTTGTTTTTTTCTAGATATTCCATGGAATTTACAATAATTCATTAAATACCGTGACGCCCGCCAACGCTCGTCGTCACGCCTTAACGCCCGTCTCAACGCCTTAACGCCCGCCTCAAGGCCTTAACGCTCTATCTTAAAGCCTTCACGTCAGTCTCAACACCTTAACGCCTGTCTCAACGCCTTAACGCCATATCTTAACGCCGTAGCCTAACGCCTTAACGCCCAATAGTAACGCTTTAACGCCCAATCGTTATGCTTTAACGCATGTGTGCTACACCCGCGGAGCACGGAAGTACTTCATCGCGGTACACCCTGTATCCTATAGCCCGTATGGTATAGTGTGCACCTGGGTGCGGGTGCAATATAGGCGCGTGCGCATGTGTGCGATGATGTCACTTTCGATCTCCGAAGATGTACAAGACATGCGCTAAGGCCTTAGAATATGGCGTTAAGGTGTTCCTATAGGGCGTGAAGGCGTTAAGCTAGGGCGTTAAGGCGTTAAGATGAGGCGTTAAGATAGGGCACTGAGGCGTTGAAACGGGCGTTAAGGCGCTGAGACGGGATATAGCGTTAAGGCGCTGAGACGGGCGTTAAAGCGTAACGACGGGCGTTGATGGGCGTCACAGTATGTCGATGAATTAGTGTCAATTTCATGGGGTAACTAGAAAAATCAGAGCTTCTGAGCTATTTCTCCAGAGCGTTGAAGCGTTAAACTGCGTTTTGGCAGGCGTTATTTTCCATATAAGCTAGCGTATTCCAAAGACGTGCACAACTGACGTTTAAATGATTAGGGATACTGCCAACGGACAAAAGTTGGAACATGACCGAAGATTGACGCAACACCAAATGACGGCTTCTGATTGGACAAAAACAGCCGAGAATACAAATAACAGACAACAACGAATATGACAGATACAACATGAAATGGTGGTTTCTCATTGGACAAGAGCCTACGAGAATTGTAAACATGTCCAACGCGACTGTGTACATCATGACGCTGAAATAATATGGGACTAGGTATAAAAGACGTTAGGGCGTCACTGCGTTAAGACGGGCGCTCATCAACGCCATCACCAGCACCACCCGCCACCACCACAAGAATCCACCAACACCCCCTCCATCACCACTATCACCACCACCACACTCCCTTACCAGCGTTAGGGCGTCATTGCGTTAAGACGGGCGTTGGGCACGCCTCTCTCACTCACTCAACCCAAATCCTCCTCCTCTTCCTCCGCACACACGCACACAGGTAACCCTACTAGGTAACCGGATGGAACAAGGCGCTCATCTTCCCCAAACGCGCTCCATTGTACCCCCGAAACTGCCCTTTCTCTATTATTTCAGAGTGATCTATAAATAGAACGGAGGTTTTCCCCGAAAAATTTACCCTGACTGATAGAGCGATGACCGGATTGATACATACACCTTGTCCACGCGTTAGTATTATATAATATGCGGCACGGGTTATAGCGTTGGGCACACCGGTTCTCGTCAGATCACCGAAGTTAAGCAACGTTAACCTCGGTCAATACTTGGATGGGTGACCGGGTGCTGTATTGGCTGGGCTGATCAGTGTCCAGGGTAATAGGAACTGTGAACACTCGAGTGGTCTGGTACATGTAGGCACCGTCGTGATATGAATGAAACAATGCTGAAAACGACGTTAAACTCTACTACTCACCCTACTATATAATAGTATTGTACAATCTCTCACAAAAGGTAAAAGCTGATATGCTAGGGCGTTAAGGCCTTAAGATATGGCCCTAAGGCGTGAAGACATGGCGTTATGGCGTTAAGATACGGCGCTAGGCGTTCAGATAGGGCGTTAAGGCGTTACGATAAAACACGCCACAACGGCCAGACTAAAGTGCGTGTTTCCGAATTGTACTATTTAGTGAATGTTGGTGTTTGTATACTGGTAATATGCCAAATCTTTGGAGAATAACAGGAGTGTCGACATGGAGTAGATAATCAATAAGATGAGACGATTTAATCATTTCATTAAGTAGGAAATCTGAATCAGAACTCGTTATTTTTAAGGTTTTTGATAGTTTGTCGTAATTCTTTTTATTTTAGAATTCATCAGTGGCATTACTATTCTTCGCAATGTCTGGAAAAATTTATTTTGCTTCTCATTGTTAAATTTTCGAAGTGTTGTTTCCTCTCAGATGATGTGATATCTTCCTCATCCTGGGTCTTTGGCAAATGCGTTTTCATAATTCGTCAATATTCAGAAGGATTATCGGTATATCTCTTCTTTATAAGTTATTGTTTTTAGTTTAATGCGTTTCTTGTATAGTCTTTTTATGATGATGATATCATGACAATAAATTATGTTTTATTATGAGGGGATGTAGCTGTTGTATATTCTGTTCTCTGTTATGAAATTAAAACTTATTTTTCCCAACAACAATGTAATTTGGTTATTGGTATACCGTAGTTAACCTGTTCACTGAAATGCCCCAAAGAGCATGTAGACGCCTATTGACCGTTGAAATTTGCTTATGGCTTTGTGACCTCAAAATCTTCCACTTCCGTAAACGGGACGTAGACACATGGATCACGAAAATGCCAGGTCTAAAAGGGCAGTTGGACCTTCATTGACCTGCTACCTTGGCATCTGACCTTTGTGACGTCATTTCTGGTTCTGGTCACGTCACCGAAACTGACCTTTGACCCTACACACCTTATTAGACATTATGCGCAGGGGTTAAAGGTCACTTGTGGTCACGTGACAGGAACCACATGTGACAAAGGTCACAAAGTTCAAAGTTCATGAAATCAGGACAATGAGGGTCTAAATGCACTTTACTACTACTGCCCTAATCCTTTTTTCCTTGAAAGCAAAAAGAAGTATTACAAAAGAAACGCCACATTGCACAACCTTTTTCAGTACAGATGCCCAAACCTTTCACTTTAGGTGAAGGCATCCATTTTCCGAATTCTCGATGACTCTCCAACGTAGGCTCTTTTTGGTGATAATTCCTGAATGGCTCAGTGATTATTCCGGAAGTGAAACCCTGCCTGAACTTCAGATCCATATTTCGGTATCATTTTTTTTAGGGAAAACATCTCTTAAGCAGTTCAGGGGAAATCGCTGAAATTAAAGTGTAGTCCATAGACTCTATCATTCAGAAAGTCAGCAATTTTTATCAATGAGTTCAAGAGTGTATATTACTGCACTACTATTGCAACGTGCCATCTCACAGTAATATCGAATGTTGTCATCGCAGCGTCGCCACAATCAGAGTACGATCAGGCACACAGCATCGACCATATTCTGACATCGACCGAGTACGGTGGGTGGTTGGGTGGGTTCAGGTTCCTGTTGCTTCAATGCATTTTGCTGAGAAGCAACAGGAACTTGATATGTGATGTCTAGCACTGTAATATCACTTGTCTTTATTGCACCATGTAAGCGTCCTGTCTGTGTCTTGTGCGCTGTCGTCAGCGTTTTATAGGGTGGATGGAGGGTGTCTAGTTCCATGCTGCTTCAAAGATCTCTTCTTTGAAGTAGCAGGAACACAACTGGGCTGGGTGGTGCTTAGTTGGTTCGTCGTGATATAGCTGAAATATTGTTGAAAGCGACGTTAAATTGTATTCACTTACTCACTCACTCGACCGAGTACGAAAGTGTGGGAACATAGCTTATCAATATACAACCTGACTTATATGGAGATTGTGTTTCCTTGACTTGGCTTGCCTCCCATAGGATCAATAATTCAAGGTGTTTCGAAAGCACCAAATTACGTAAGCTTACTCCAGAGAATTCCAGTTTGTTGACTTCGAAAGTTCGTTGGGCAAAGATTACTCTCCGGAAGAAAATGTTCGCCACAAACCTCTTAATTCTTCAATACATGTCCTTAATGATGAGTGCACTACATACATGTAATGGTAAACTTCCATAAAGATACACAGATTGGATCAACAAAATGGCCGGTATATAGTCTGCTGTGCTTCCGTATACATGTACCAATTGTCGTATCAGATTGATCTGTAATCCTAGCTTCTCGCTGTGACCTCGTGGTATCTAGTCTTCTATGTTTCCGTATACGTGTACCAATGGCCATATCGGATTGATCTGTAATCCTAGCTTCTCGCTGTGACCTCGTGGTATCTAGTCTTATATGTTTCCGTATACGTGTACCAATGGCCATATCGGATTGATCTGTAATCCTAGCTCCTTGCTGTGACCTCGTGGTATCTAGTCTTATATGTTTCCGTATACGTGTACCAATGGCCATATCGGATTGATCTGTAATCCTAGCTTCTCGCTGTGACCTCGTGGTATCTAGTCTTATATGTTTCCGTATACGTGTACCAATGACCATATCGGATTGATCTGTAATCCTAGCTTCTTGCTGTGACCTCGTGGTATCTAGTCTGCTGTGCCTCCGTATATATGTACCAATGGCCATATCGGATTGATCTGTAATCCTAGCTTCTTGCTGTGACCTCGTGGTATCTAGTCTGCTGTGCCTCCGTATACATGTACCAATGACCATATCGGATTGATCTGCAATCCTAGCTTCTTGCTGTGACCTCGTGGTATCTAGTCTTCTATGTTTCCGTATACGTGTACCAATGGCCATATCGGATTGATCTGTAATCCTAGCTTCTCACTGTGACCTCGTGGTATCTAGTCTGCTGTGCCTCCGTATATATGTACCAATGGCCATATCGGATTGATCTGTAATCCTAGCTTCTTGCTGTGACCTCGTGGTATCTAGTCTGCTGTGCCTCCGTATACATGTACCAATGACCATATCGGATTGATCTGTAATCCTAGCTTCTTGCTGTGACCTCGTGGTATCTAGTCTGCTGTGCTTCCGCATATATGTACCAATGGCCATATCGGATTGATCTGTAATCCTAGCTTCTCGCTGTGACCTCGTGGTATCTAGTCTTATATGTTTCCGTATACGTGTACCAATGACCATATCGGATTGATCTGTAATCCTAGCTTCTTGCTGTGACCTCGTGGTATCTAGTCTGCTGTGCCTCCGTATATATGTACCAATGGTCGTATCGGATTGATCTGTAATCCTAGCTCCTTGCTGTGACCTCGTGGTATCTAGTCTTATATGTTTCCGTATACGTGTCCATATCGGATTGTGTAATCCTAGCTTCTCGCTGTGACCTCGTGGTATCTAGTCTGCGTGTGCCTCCTGTATGAGTATCTAGTCTTATATGTTTCCGTATACGTGTACCAATGGCCATATCGGATTGATCTGTAATCCTAGCTTCTCGCTGTGACCTCGTGGTATCTAGTCTTATATGTTTCCGTATACGTGTACCAATGGCCATATCGGATTGATCTGTAATCCTAGCTTCTAGCTGTGACCTCGTGGTATCTAGTCTTATATGTTTCCGTATACGTGTACCAATGGCCATATCGGATTGATCTGTAATCCTAGCTCCTTGCTGTGACCTCGTGGTATCTAGTCTTATATGTTTCCGTATACGTGTACCAATGGCCATATCGGATTGATCTGTAATCCTAGCTTCTCGCTGTGACCTCGTGGTATCTAGTCTGCTGTGCCTCCGTATATATGTACCAATGGCCATATCGGACTGATCTGTAATCCTAGCTTCTCACTGTGACCTCGTGGTATCTAGTCTGCTGTGCCTCCGTATACATGTACCAATGGCCATATCGGATTGATCTGTAATCCTAGCTTCTTGCTGTGACCTCGTGGTATCTAGTCTGCTGTGCCTCCGTATATATGTACCAATGGCCATATCGGATTGATCTGTAATCCTAGCTTCTTGCTGTGACCTCGTGGTATCTAGTCTGCTGTGCCTCCGTATATATGTACCAATGGCCATATCGGATTGATCTGTAATCCTAGCTTCTTGCTGTGACCTCGTGGTATCTAGTCTGCTGTGCCTCCGTATACATGTACCAATGACCATATCGGATTGATCTGTAATCCTAGCTTCTTGCTGTGACCTCGTGGTATCTAGTCTGCTGTGCCTCCGTATATATGTATCAATGGCCATATCGGATTGATCTGTAATCCTAGCTTCTAGCTGTGACCTCGTGGTATCTAGTCTGCTGTGCCTCCGTATATATGTACCAATGGCCATATCGGATTGATCTGTAATCCTAGCTTCTTGCTGTGACCTCGTGGTATCTAGTCTGCTGTGCCTCCGTATACATGTACCAATGACCATATCGGATTGATCTGCAATCCTAGCTTCTTGCTGTGACCTCGTGGTATCTAGTCTTCTATGTTTCCGTATACGTGTACCAATGGCCATATCGGATTGATCTGTAATCCTAGCTTCTCACTGTGACCTCGTGGTATCTAGTCTGCTGTGCCTCCGTATATATGTACCAATGGCCATATCGGATTGATCTGTAATCCTAGCTTCTTGGTGTGACCTCGTGGTATCTAGTCTGCTGTGCCTCCGTATACATGTACCAATGACCATATCGGATTGATCTGTAATCCTAGCTTCTTGCTATGACCTCGTGGTATCTAGTCTTCTATGTTTCCGTATAAGTGTATCCATGGCCATATCGGATTGATCTGTAATCCTAGCTTCTCGCTGTGACCTCGTGGTATCTAGTCTGCTGTGCCTCCGTTTATATGTACCAATGGCCAATATCGGATTGATTTGTAATCCTATCTTCTTGGTGTGACCTCGTGTTATCTAGTCTGCTGTGCCTCCGTATATATGTACCAATGACCATATCGGATTGATCTGTAATCCTAGCTTCTTGGTGTGACCTCGTGGTATCTAGTCTGCTGTGCCTTCGTATACATGTACCAATGGCCATATCGGATTGATCTGTAATCCTATCTTCTTGGTGTGACCTCGTGTTATCTAGTCTGCTGTGCCTCCGTATATATGGACCATATCGGATTGATCTGTAATCCTAGCTTCTTGGTGTGACCTCGTGGTATCTAGTCTGCTGTGCCTTCGTATACATGTACCAATGGCCATATCGGATTGATCTGTAATCCTAGCTTCTCGCTGTGACCTCGTGGTATCTAGTCTGCTGTGCCTCCGTATATATGTACCAATGACCATATCGTGACCTCGTGGTATCTAGTCTGCTGTGCCTCCGTATATATGTACCAATGGCCATATCGGATTGATCTGTAATCCTAGCTTCGGTGTGACCTCGTGGTATCTAGTCTGCTGTGCCTCCGTATACATGTACCAATGACCATATCGGATTGATCTGTAATCCTAGCTTCTTGTTGTGACCTCGTCGTATCTAGTCTGCTGTGCCTCCGTATATATGTACCAAGGACAATATTGGATTGATCTGTAATCCTAGCTTCTTGGTGTGACCTCGTGGTATCTAGTCGGCTGTGCCTCCGTATGCATGTACCAATGACCATATCGGATTGATCTGTAATCCTAGCTTCTTGGTGTGACCTCGTGGTATCTAGTCGGCTGTGCCTCCGTATGCATGTACCAATGACCATTTCGGATTGATCTGTAATCCTAGCTTCTTGGTGTGACCTCGTGGTATCTAGTCTGCTGTGCCTCCGTATGCATGTACCAATGACCATATCGGATTGATCTGTAATCCTAGCTTCTTGGTGTGACCTCGTGGTATCTAGTCTGCTGTGCCTCCGTATACATGTACCAATGACCATATCGGATTGATCTGTAATCCTAGCTTCTTGTTGTGACCTCGTCGTATCTAGTCTGCTGTGCCTCCGTATATATGTACCAAGGACAATATTGGATTGATCTGTAATCCTAGCTTCTTGGTGTGACCTCGTGGTATCTATGTACGAATGACCATATCGGATTGATCTGTAATCCTAGCTTCTTGGTGTGACCTCGTGGTATCTAGTCTGCTGTGCCTCCGTATGCATGTACCAATGACCATATCGGATTGATCTGTAATCCTAGCTTCTTGGTGTGACCTCGTGGTATCTAGTCGGCTGTGCCTCCGTATGCATGTACCAATGACCATTTCGGATTGATCTGTAATCCTAGCTTCTTGGTGTGACCTCGTGGTATCTAGTCTGCTGTGCCTCCGTATGCATGTACCAATGACCATATCGGATTGATCTGTAATCCTAGCTTCTTGGTGTGACCTCGTGGTATCTAGTCTGCTGTGCCTCCGTATGCATGTACCAATGACCATATCGGATTGATCTGTAATCCTAGCTTCTTGGTGTGACCTCGTGGTATCTAGTCTGCTGTGCCTCCGTATACATGTACCAATGACCATATCGGATTGATCTGTAATCCTAGCTTCTTGTTGTGACCTCGTCGTATCTAGTCTGCTGTGCCTCCGTATATATGTACCAAGGACAATATTGGATTGATCTGTAATCCTAGCTTCTTGGTGTGACCTCGTGGTATCTAGTCGGCTGTGCCTCCGTATGCATGTACCAATGACCATATCGGATTGATCTGTAATCCTAGCTTCTTGGTGTGACCTCGTGGTATCTAGTCGGCTGTGCCTCCGTATGCATGTACCAATGACCATTTCGGATTGATCTGTAATCCTAGCTTCTTGGTGTGACCTCGTGGTATCTAGTCTGCTGTGCCTCCGTATGCATGTACCAATGACCATATCGGATTGATCTGTAATCCTAGCTTCTTGGTGTGACCTCGTGGTATCTAGTCTGCTGTGCCTCCGTATACATGTACCAATGACCATATCGGATTGATCTGTAATCCTAGCTTCTTGTTGTGACCTCGTCGTATCTAGTCTGCTGTGCCTCCGTATATATGTACCAAGGACAATATTGGATTGATCTGTAATCCTAGCTTCTTGGTGTGACCTCGTGGTATCTATGTACGAATGACCATATCGGATTGATCTGTAATCCTAGCTTCTTGGTGTGACCTCGTGGTATCTAGTCTGCTGTGCCTCCGTATGCATGTACCAATGACCATATCGGATTGATCTGTAATCCTAGCTTCTTGGTGTGACCTCGTGGTATCTAGTCGGCTGTGCCTCCGTATGCATGTACCAATGACCATTTCGGATTGATCTGTAATCCTAGCTTCTTGGTGTGACCTCGTGGTATCTAGTCTGCTGTGCCTCCGTATGCATGTACCAATGACCATATCGGATTGATCTGTAATCCTAGCTTCTTGGTGTGACCTCGTGGTATCTAGTCTGCTGTGCCTCCGTATGCATGTACCAATGACCATATCGGATTGATCTGTAATCCTAGCTTCTTGGTGTGACCTCGTGGTATCTAGTCTGCTGTGCCTCCGTATGCATGTACCAATGACCATATCGGATTGATCTGTAATCCTAGCTTCTTGGTGTGACCTCGTGGTATCTAGTCTGCTGTGCCTCCGTATACGTGTACCAATGGCCATATCGGATTGATCTGTAATCCTAGCTTCTTGCTATAACCTCGTGGTATCTAGTCTGCTGTGCCTCCGTATATATGTATCAATGGCCATATCGGATTGATCTGTAATCCTAGCATCTTGCTGTGACCTCGTGGTATCTAATTTGCTGTGCTTCCGTATACATGTACCAATGGGTATATCGGATTGATCTGTAATCCTAGCTTCTTGCTGTGACCTCGTGGTATCTAGTCTGCTGTGCTTCCGTATACATGTACCAATGGTCGTATCGGATTGATCTGTAATCCTAGCTTCTTGTTGTGACCTCGCGTTATCTAGCCTACTGAGGAGACTAGTTGTGATCCCATAGCAGACAATACTTTATCAAACTCCTAAACATTAGCATCACGAGTATAGCTCATTGAGAGATATCCATTAGCATCACGAGTATAGCTGGTTGAGAGGTAAACATTATTTTTTTGAGCATAGCTGGTTGAGAAGTAAACAGTAGCATCTCGAATATAGCTGGTTGAGAGGTGAACATTACCATCACCAGTATAGCTGGTTGAGAGGCAAACATTACTTTTTCGAGTATAGCTCGTTGAGAGGTAAACATTAGCATCACGAGTATAGCTGGTTGAGAGGTAAACATTATTTTTTTGAGTATAGCTGGTTGAGAAGTAAACAGTAGCATCTCGAATATAGCTGGTTGAGAGGTAAACATTACCATCACGAGTAAAGCTGGTTGAGAGGTAAATATTAGTATCACGAGTACAGCTGGTTGAGAGGTAAACATTAGCATCACGAGTATAGCAGGTTGAGAGGTAAACATTGCCATCACGAGTATAGCTGGTTGAGAGGTAAACATTAACATCACTAGTATAGCTGGTTAAGAGGTAAACATTGCCATCACGAGTAGAGCTTGCGGAGAGGTTAACATTAGCATCACGAGTATAGCTGGGTAAGAGGTAAACATTAGCATCACGAGTATAGCTAGTTGAGAGTTAAACATTGCCATCACGATTATAGATGGTTGAGAGGTAAACATTACCATAACGAGTACAGCTGGTTGAGAGGTAAACATTACTTTTTCGAGTATAGCTCGTTGAGAGGTAAACATTACCATCACGAGTATAGCTCGTTGAGAGTTAAACATTAGCTTAACGAGTATAGCTAGTTGAGAGGCAAATATTGCCATCACGAGTATAGCTCGTTGAGAAGTTAACATTACCGTCACGAGTATAGATCGTTGAGTGGTAAACATTACCATCACTAGTATAGCTGGTTGAGAGGTAAACATTAGCATCACAAGTATAGCTGGTTGAGAGGTAAACATTACCATCACTAGTATACATGTAGCTGATTTAGAGGTAAACATTAGCACCACGAGTACTGTATAGCTGGTTGACAGGTAAACATTACCATTACGAGTATAGCCTGTTGATGGACAAACATTATCATCAGGAGTATAGCCCCGTTGTCTTGTGTAAACATTACATTCAGGAGTATAGCCCCGTTGCCTTATGTAAACATTAACACCAGGAGTATAGCCCCGCTGCATTGTGTAAACATCAACGGGTGTATAGACCCGTTCCCTTGTGTAAACATTACCATCAGGAGTATAGCCCCGTTGTCTTGTGCAAATATTACCATCAAGAGTATAGCCCCGTTGTCTTGTGTAAACATTATCAGTAGTATAACCCCGTTGTCTTGTGTAAACATTACCATCAGAAGTATAGCCCCGTTGTCTTGTGTAAACATTGCCATCAGAAGTATAGCCCCGTTGTCTTGTGTAAACATTACCATCAGAAGTATAGCCCCGTTGTCTCGTGTAAACATTACCATCAGCAGTATAGGCCCGTTGCATTGTGTAAACATCACCGTCAGAAGTATAGCCCCGTTGTCTTGTGTAAACATTACCATCAGCAGTATAACCCCGTTGTCTTGTGTAAACATTACCATCAGAAGTATAGCCTCGTTGCCTTGTGTAAACATTATCATCACAAGTATAGCCCCGTTGCATTGTGTAAACATTCCCATCAGGAGTATAGCCCCGTGGCATTGTGTAAACACTATCATCAGGAGTATAGCCCCGTTGCATTGTGCAAACATTCCCATCAGGAGTATAGCCCCGTTGCATTGTGTAAACATTCCCATCAGGAGTATAGCCCCGTTGTCTTGTGTAAACATTATCATCACAATTATAGCCCCGTTGCATTGTGTAAACATTACCATCAGCAATATAGCCCCGTTGTCTTGTGTAAACATTACCATCAGCAGTATAACCCCGTTGCATTGTGTAAACATTACCATCAGAAGTATAGCCCCGTTGCATTGTGTAAACATCACCATGAGAAGTATAGCCCCGTTGTCTTGTGCAAACATTACCATCAGCAGTATAACCCCGTTGCATTGTGTAAACATTACCATCAGAAGTATAGCCCCGTTGCATTATGTAAACATTACCATCAGGAGTATAGCCCCGTTGCATTGTGTAAACATCACCAAGAGAAGTATAGCCCCGTTGTCTTGTGCAAACATTACCATCAGCAGTATAACCCCGTTGCATTGTGTAAGCATTACCATCAGGAGTATAGCCCCGTTGCATTGTGTAAACATTACCATAGCCCCGTTGCATTATGTAAATATTACCATCAGGAGTATAGCCCCGTTGCATTGTGTAAACATTACCATCAGAAGTATAACCCCGTTGCATTGTGTAAACATTACCATCAGAAGTATAGCCCCGTTGCATTGTGTAAACATTACAATAGCCACGTTGCATTATGTAAACATTACCATCAGGAGTATAGCCCCGTTGCATTGTGTAAACATTACCATAGCCCCGTTGCATTATGTAAATATTACCATCAGGAGTATAGCCCCGTTGCATTGTGTAAACATTACCATCAGAAGTATAACCCCGTTGCATTGTGTAAACATTACCATCAGAAGTATAGCCCCGTTGCATTGTGTAAACATTACCATCAGGAGTATAGCCCGTTGCATTGTGTAAACATTACCATAGCCCCGTTGCATTGTGCAAACATTACTATCAGAAGTATAGCCCCGTTGCATTGTGTAAACATTCCCATCAGGTGTATAGCCCCATTGCATTGTGTAAACATTCCCATCAGGAGTATAGCCCCGATGGATTGTGTAAACATTACCATCAGGTGTATAGCCCCGATGCATTGTGCAAACATTCCCATCAGGAGTACAGCCCCGATGGATTGTGTAAACATTACCATCAGGAGTATAGCCCCGTTGTCTTGTGCAAATATTACCATCAAGAGTATAGCAACGTTGTCTTGTGTAAACATCATCAGGAGTATAACCCTGTTTTTGTAAATATTACCATCAGAAGTATAGCATCAGGAGTATAGCCCCGTTGTCTTGTGTAAACATTACCATCAGGAGTAAAGCCCCGGTGCATTATGTAACCATTACCATAGCCCCGTTGCATTGTGCAAACATTACCATCAGAAGTGTAGCCCCGTTGCATTGTGTAAACATTCCCATCAGGTGTATAGCCCCGTTGCATTGTGTAAACATTCCCATCAGGAGTATAGCCCCGATGGATTGTGTAAACATTACCATCAGGCGTATAGCCCCGTTGCATTGTGAAAACATTCCCATCAGGAGTATAGCCAAGATGGATTGTGTAAACATTACCATCAGGAGTATAGCCCCGTTGCATTGTGTAAACATTCCCATCAGGAGTATAGCCCCGTTGTCTTGTGCAAATATTACCATCAAGGGTATAGCAACGTTGTCTTGTGTAAACATCATCAGGAGTATAACCCTGTTTTTTGTAAATATTACCATCAGAAGTATAGCCCCGTTGTCTTGTGTAAATATTACCATCAGGAGTATAGCCCCGTTGTCTTGTGTAAACATTACCATCAGGAGTAAAGCCCCGTTGCATTATGTAAACATTACCATAGCCTCGTTGCATTGTGTAAACATTCCCACCAGGTGTATAGCCCCGTTGCATTGTGTAAACATTCCCATCAGGAGCATAGCCCCGGTGGATTGTGCAAACATTACCATAGCCCCGTTGCATTGTGTAAACATTATCATCAGGAGTATAGCCCCGTTGCATTGTGTAAACATTACCATCAGGAGTATAGCCCCGTTGCATTGTGTAAACATTACCATTAGGTGTATAGCCCCATTGCATTGTGTAAACATTACCATCAGGAGTATAGCCCCGTTGTCTTGTGTATACCTTGCCATCAGGAGCATAGCCCCGTTGCATTGTGTAAACATTACCATCAGCAATATAGCCCCGTTGCAATGTGCAAACATTATCATCGCAAGTATAGCCCCGTTGCATTGTGTAAATATTACCATCAAAAGTATAGCCCCGTTGCCTAGTGTAAACATTATCATCAGAAGTATAGCCCCGTTGCATTGGGTAAACATTACCATCAGGAGTATAGCCCCGTTGCATTGTGTAAACATTCCCATCAGGAGTATAGCCCCGCTGCATTGTGTAAACATTCCCGTCAGGTGTATAGCCACGTTGTCTTGTGTAAACATTACCATCAGGAGTATAGCCCCGTTGCATTGTGCAAAAATTACCATAGCCCCGTTGCATTGTGTAAACATTATCATCAGGAGTATAGCCCCGTTGCATTGTGTAAACATTACCATCAGGCGTACAGCCCCGTTGCATTGTGTAAACATTACCATCAGGAGTATAGCCCCGTTGCATTGTGTAAACATTATCATCAGAAGTATAGCCCCCTTGCATTGTGTAAACATTACCATCAAAAGTATAGCCCCGTTGTCTAGTGTAAACATTACAATCAGGAGTATAGACCCGTTGCATTGTGCAAACATTACCATCAGAAGTATAGCCCCGTTGCATTGTGTAAACATTATCATCAGAAGTATAGCCCCGTTGCTTTGTGCAAACATTACCATCAGAAGTATAGCCCCGCTGCATTGTGTAAACATTCCCGTCAGGTGTATATCCCCGTTGTCTTGTGTAAACATTATCATCACAAGTATAGCCCCGTTGTCTTGTGTAAACATTACCATCATCAGTATAGCCTTGTTGCATTGTGAAAACATTACCATCAGCAGTATAGCCCCGTTGCATTGTGTAAACATTATCATCACAAGTATAGCCCCGTTGTCTTGTCTAAACATTACCATCAGCAGTATAGCCTTGTTGCATTGTGTAAATATTACCATCAGCAGTATAGCCCCGTTGCATTGTGTAAACATTATCATCACAAGTATAGCCCCGTTGTCTTGTCTAAACATTACTATCAGCAGTATAGCCCCGTGGCATTGTGTAAACATTACCATCAGCAGTATAGCCCCGTTGCATTGTGTAAACATTATCATCACAAGTATAGCCCCGTTGTCTTGTCTAAACATTACCATCAGCAGTATAGCCCCGTTGCATTGTGTAAACATTACCATCAGAAGTATAGCCCCGTTGTATTGTGTAAACATTACCATCAAAAGTATAGCCCCGTTGCCTTTTGTAAACATTATCATCAGAATTATAGCCCCGTTGCATTGTGTAAACATTATCATGAGAAGTATAGCCCCGTTGTCTTGTGTAAACATTATCATCAGAAGTATAGCCCCGTTGCCTTTTGTAAACATTATCATCAGAAGTATAGCCCCGTTGCATTGTGTAAACATTATCATGAGAAGTATAGCCCCTTTGCATTGTGTAAACATTATCATGAGAAGTATAGCTCCGTTGTCTTGTGTAGACATTACCATCAGAAGTATAGCCCCGTTGTCTTGTGTAGACATTACCATCAGAAGTATAGCCCCGTTGTCTTGTGTAAACATTATCATCAGAAGTATAGCCCCGTTGTCTTGTGTAAACATTATCATCAGAAGTATAGCCCCGTTGTCTTGTGTAAACATTATCATCAGAAGTATAGCCCCGTTGTCTTGTGTAAACATTATCAAGAGAAGCATAGCCCCGTTGTCTTGTGTAAACATTATCATCAGAAGTATAGCCCCGTTGCCTTTTGTAAACATTATCATCAGAAGTATAGCCCCGTTGCATTGTGTAAACATTATCATGAGAACTATAGCCCCGTTGCATTGTGTAAACATTATCATGAGAAGTATAGCCCCGTTGTCTTGTGTAGACATTACCATCAGAAGTATAGCCCCGTTGTCTTGTGTAGACATTACCATCAGAAGTATAGCCCCGTTGTCTTGTGTAAACATTATCATCAGAAGTATAGCCCCGTTGTCTTGTGTAAACATTATCATCAGAAGTATAGCCCCGTTGTCCTGTGTAAACATTGTCATAAGAAGTATAGCCCCGTTGTCTTGCGTAAACATTATCATCAGAAGTATAGCCCCGTTGTCTTGTGTAAACATTATCATCAGAAGTATAGCCCCGTTGTCTTGTGTAAACATTATCATCAGAAGTATAGCTCCGTGGTCTTGTGTAAACATTATCATCAGAAGTATAGCCTCGTTGTCTTGTGTAAACATTATCATCAGAAGTATAGCCCCGTTGCCTTTTGTAAACATCATGAGAAGTATAGCCCCGTTGCCTTTTGTAAACATTATCATCAGAAGTATAGCACCGTTGCATTGTGTAAACATTATCATGAGAAGTATAGCCCCTTTGCATTGTGTAAACATTATCATGAGAAGTATAGCTCCGTTGTCTTGTGTAGACATTACCATCAGAAGTATAGCCCCGTTGTCTTGTGTAAACATTATCATCAGAAGTATAGCCCCGTTGTCTTGTGTAAACATTATCATCAGAAGTATAGCCCCGTTGTCTTGTGTAAACATTATCATCAGAAGTATAGCCCCGTTGTCTTGTGTAAACATTATCATCAGAAGTATAGCCCCGTTGTCTTGTGTAAACATTATCAAGAGAAGCATAGCCCCGTTGTCTTGTGTAAACATTATCATCAGAAGTATAGCCCCGTTGCCTTTTGTAAACATTATCATCAGAAGTATAGCCCCGTTGCATTGTGTAAACATTATCATGAGAACTATAGCCCCGTTGCATTGTGTAAACATTATCATGAGAAGTATAGCCCCGTTGTCTTGTGTAGACATTACCATCAGAAGTATAGCCCCGTTGTCTTGTGTAGACATTACCATCAGAAGTATAGCCCCGTTGTCTTGTGTAAACATTATCATCAGAAGTATAGCTCCGTTGTCTTGTGTAAACATTATCATCAGAAGTATAGCCCCGTTGTCTTGTGTAAACATTATCATCAGAAGTATAGCCCCGTTGTCTTGTGTAAACATTATCATCAGAAGTATAGCCCCGTTGTCTTGTGTAAACATTGTCATAAGAAGTATAGCCCCGTTGTCTTGCGTAAACATTATCATCAGAAGTATAGCCCCGTTGTCTTGTGTAAACATTATCATCAGAAGTATAGCCCCGTTGTCTTGTGTAAACATTATCATCAGAAGTATAGCTCCGTGGTCTTGTGTAAACATTATCATCAGAAGTATAGCCTCGTTGTCTTGTGTAAACATTATCATCAGAAGTATAGCCCCGTTGCCTTTTGTAAACATCATGAGAAGTATAGCCCCGTTGCATTGTGTAAACATTATCATGAGAAGTATAGCCCCGTTGCATTGTGTAAACATTATCATGAGAAGTATAGCCCCGTTGTCTTGTGTAGACATTACCATCAGAAGTATAGCCCCGTTGTCTTGCGTAAACATTATCATCAGAAGTATAGCCCCGTTGTCTTGTGTAAACATTATATCATCAGAAGTATAGCCCCGTTGTCTTGGGTAAACATTATCTTCAAAAATATAGCCCCGTTGTCTTGTGTAAACATTATCATCAGAAGTATAGCCCCGTTGTCTTGGGTAAACATTATCATCAGAAGTATAGCCCCGTTGTCTTGTGTAAACATTATCATCAGAAGTATAGCCCCGTTGTCTTGTGTAAACATTATCATCAGAAGTATTCCCCCGTTGTCTTGTGTAAACATTATCATCAGAAGTATAGCCCCGTTGTCTTGTGTAAACATTATCATCAGAAGTATAGCCCCGTTGTCTTGTGTAAACATTATCATCAGAAGTATATCCCCGTTGTCTTGTGTAAACATTATCATCAGAAGTATAGCCCCGTTGTCTTGTGTAAACATTATCATCAGAAGTATAGCCCCGTTGTCTTGTGTAAACATTATCATCAGAAGTATAGCCCCGTTGTCTTGTGTAAACATTATCATCAGAAGTATAGCCCCGTTGCCTTTTGTAAACATTATCATCAGAAATATAGCCCCGTTGCATTGTGTAAACATTATCATGAGAAGCATAGCCCCGTTGCATTGTGTAAACATTATCATGAGAAGTATAGCCCCGTTGTCTTGTGTAGACATTACCATCAGAAGTATAGCCCCGTTGTCTTGTGTAGACATTACCATCAGAAGTATAGCCCCGTTGTCTTGTGTAAACATTATCATCAGAAGTATAGCTCCGTTGTCTTGTGTAAACATTATCATCAGAAGTATAGCCCCGTTGTCTTGTGTAAACATTATCATCAGAAGTATAGCCCCGTTGTCTTGTGTAAACATTATCATCAGAAGTATAGCCCCGTTGTCTTGTGTAAACATTGTCATAAGAAGTATAGCCCCGTTGTCTTGCGTAAACATTATCATCAGAAGTATAGCCCCGTTGTCTTGTGTAAACATTATCATCAGAAGTATAGCCCCGTTGTCTTGTGTAAACATTATCATCAGAAGTATACCCCCGTTGTCTTGTGTAAACATTATCATCAGAAGTATAGCCCCGTTGTCTTGTGTAAACATTACCATCACAATTATACCTCGTTACTTTGTTGTTGGCAACTGGAATGCATTTAGCGGATATATATGTCGATTGGATTTTTAAGAAATACATGAGAAGATATTTCCATTGTCCAATTTCGATCAATTTCGATCAATTTATCACAAAATACGAGTGTTATTATTAAACAGATGCACCTATATTTGTAAAAAGGGCAGTGTTACATATCCAGAATCAGTTCAAATTTTGGTATCCATGGAACGTCTGTAGGAATTGCTTAGCGACGTCATAACAGAACGTATACTGTTCCTGAAAAGGGAAGAGATATATAAATAAATACGGGATTGTGACTATGTAAATATAACTCTTCTTAGTGGTTGCAAATAGAACTATTACAATCAAGAATGTACAGACAAGAGTGTTCTCTAAGAATACTAGAGTTTAAGTTTTACCAAGGTAAAGTTCAAACTGATTTCACTCACTTTGAGTAAAAGTCTACCCAAGTCTACTTCTCCGTTAACACTTAGAATTAGCCTTGATTGATTTCATCACCTAAAGTATTCAAAACCCGATGTGTAGATTTCATCTACAATCCCGAGATGAGACAATCAGGGCCTATCCGACGACCGAGTGTAAGGTGGTGTATTTTCTCAGTATACACAGACAGAAAAAGGGTGATGGCCCATTACCTTTTTATGATGATGTCTCTTCATCACCCTTTAAAGGTGGTGAAAAAGGGTGATGACCAATGTCGTCACCCTTTTAATTAGGTTCGATGGCTCAGGTCGTCACCCTTTTAGGGTGATAGCCATTACCGTTTTAGGGCGATGACCTAAACCTTTAGCCGTCACCATTTTAAGGTGATAGCCATTACCCTTTTAAGATGATAGCCATTGCCCTTTTGAGGTGATGATGGAAAAGGGCGATGGCTCTAACTCATCACTTTTTTGGGGTGATGCTGTCATCACCATTTTAGGGTGATAAGTATCACCATTTTTCTGGCTGTGTAGTTACGTCGTTCCGCCAAATATGGCGGTAGGTGGGGCTAGATACATAGAACACCCAATCAATATCCGACTCATGCAGCCCATTTCGAAATTCAAATTGATTTGAAGTCGATGACGTTTTGTGTGTGTTGATAAATTCGTTTTGACTCAGCCGAAGAACCGATAAATGGAGGCTAATTCGAAACATTTCGAATTCGAATGAAGGCTAATTCGGAGAAATCTACTTGGGTATGAAGATGATTGGAGAAGGGCTGGAGGAAACTTGAGTTATTATATACGTTCATCCAGATACTTGCCGGCGAGTATATAAACTGTGGCCTAATACTTCGAAGTTGATGAACTGTCTGCATTACATTGACCACGTGCTCCGATTTAAGTCGTTCCAGTATCATATTCACAGCCGCATATACACCACAACGAAATGCCCCATTCCTTCAAATAGATAAATACAGCTGAGCGATAACGTACAATTAATTTAACTATATACAGATAATAAAATAGCTGACTCATGCAAAATTATCAAATATTCAAATCATCTTCAAAACACATTGAATGTAATTTTCTACAGAATGCTTCATCAATATTAATATGTTGGTTAAAGATCAGCATCTATGCGAATATTGCTCATGAGTCAACAGTTTCACAGACGACAAATAACATCTCAAATGATATAAAAATATGCCACCGAATCAGTTATTCTATCAGTGTTAGCAACTGAATAGTGTACAATTTCAAAGGATCCATGTTATCCATGTAGCTGTCCATATAAACATCATGAAGACATTATCATACGATACATGGTGTCCACACGGTCCCCAATGTAAGTATACCTACAGACAATGTATGACAGTTTCACTTCTCCCGCATTCTCTTCTCCAGTCTTCCACTATCTCTATAAGAGATATAAGCGATTCGGGAGATGATGGGGTCACGTTACCCGGCGGCCATTCCAAGAACAAGAATTGTTTGACGATGATGGCGTCTTCGGTGGACTTCGGGAGAAGAAAAGATAAAAATTCAGAACGGAAGTTCTATAGAAACAACAGTGCATCACGGGATATCTTCCAATTTTAACCCATTTGATTGGTCAATTCAAATTTTCAACTGTGGAATTCCGGGATTTTCATTGGCCTCCTGAGAGAATTGTAAGAAAATCTAACCAATCATAGAATTTCTGTAAAATATCACTGTCGTTACGTA
The DNA here is from genome assembly GCA_036873755.1 of Hanleya hanleyi. Lineage (NCBI taxonomy): Eukaryota > Metazoa > Mollusca > Polyplacophora > Lepidopleurida > Hanleyidae > Hanleya > Hanleya hanleyi. Next base: position 48,215 of record JAVTVY010019611.1, on the reverse strand, counting down.
GCATACGTTCGAATAAAAACTTCCATAATAACATTAGGGTAGTAAACATTGTTTAATCAAGACGTAAAAATTGTAAATCTGCAGGCAAAGTTTTACATGTGACATTTTTCTGTGTCTTTAGTCAAACATTCTGCTAATATTGTCCTCAATAGAACTGGAAGAAAAAAACCCAGCGTTGTTAAATTTCCATTTGACGTCATTATAATCTAAAACAATCGTCATCAGAACGGCATCAAAAAGACATATTACTCACCTCTTGTCCGTATTGCAATCGCAAAGTTCGCACTTTAATTGCAGAACTGTGGCACGTATCCTCCACCGTAGATATTGTGAAAGGTTCTGTCGATAGATCCGAGCCATTCTTTGGCCAGTATATCCCACCATCCTGAAATCATTATGGCGCACAAATTACTAACAATTATATCAATACAAATATCAGATTCGATAATCAGTAGACAGCTCCCTGCATAAAGGATTTCCGCGTTCATTTAAAACGAATCACATGGTTTCGTTATCTTTCGTATACCGGAATTCACCCCTTTTGTATATTATCCCACAATATCTTAATTTATAGACCAATGAGTATTCATGCCAACTAGTAATGAATAATGAACCTAGAATATCCCTGGAAACTCTCATCAACAGCTAAACTTTCAACTATTTCACAAAACCCAAATTTACACTCGATTCAGAGCCTTCATACTCTTTGGATTCGAGGTTTTCTCCTATCTATTATCATGGGATTTTGGCAATTACTTCTGTTGCTATAAATCGGCTTTGTCAGGGATTCATTTTTTTGATAATTTCTATCAGTAATACATTCGGTAAAATATAAGCAAAGAAATGTTAGAAAAATGATCACACATTTCCATGTTATTTTTTATATTCTCTCATTCATACAAGAATGATTTATATAAAATTCTACATGGTCAAAATATCTGATAGTTTGGCTCCTTGTTCAAGGAGTACTTCACTATAAGACTGATATTTAGGGGGATTATCAGCAACTTTTTGTGTTCGAAAGGTAAAGGAACCATTCAAATGATGACAGGAGGATGTTACATACTTGCTTCAAAAGATGATACCAAATGATAGACTATCCACGTATATTAAAGGATATTTTGTAATTCATGTATTTAATTCGAGGGCAAAAATATCAGACAGAAAAAGACACAAATGCGCTATCTCAAAATTTCAGATGTAGTCAGTTGACTAACTTCGAAGTGTCCAAAAAGGATTGGCTTGAGAATCAGGGCTTAAATACCAATTTCTTCTTCCAGACATTAACAGTTACAGTGTCAAAATGAAAGTGTTGTATTTAACATTATAAACGTCCGAGGAGTGACAACATTAAATGTAACACTTGATACTGATACAGCACTATAGGGCTGGATAAAACACCTTTTACAAACACTTCCTTAGAGTGCTACAATTATAACACTTTATATAACGTTGTCCCTCCTCCAACATTTATGACGCTAAATACAATACTTTCATTTTAACACTTTCAGAGAATATACTCTAGACTCGAGGTGGGCTATTTTTCCCCCCTATCAGGGATAATACAGTTAAACCTGTGAATACGGACACCTATGTAAACTTGTGAATACGGACACCTGTGTAAACCTGTGAATACGGACACATGTGTAAACCTGTGAATACGGACACCCGTGTAAACCTGTGAATACGGACACCTGTCTAAACCTGTGAATACGGACACCTGTGTAAACCTGTGAATACGGACACCTGTGTAAACCTGTGAATACGGACACCTGTGTAAACCTGTGAATACGGACACCCGTGTAAACCTGTGAATACGGACACCCGTCTAAACCTGTGAATACGGACACCCGTGTAAACCTGTGAATACGGACACCCGTGGAAACCTGTGAATACGGACACCTGTGTAAACCTGTGAATACCGACACCTGTGAAAACCTGTGAATACGGACATCTGTGTAAACCTGTGAATACGGACACCCGTGTAACCCTGTGAATACGGACACCCGTGTGAACCTGTGAATACGGACACCCGTGTAAACCTGTGAATACGGACACCTGTGTAAACCTGTGAATACGAACATCTGTGTAAACCTGTGAATACGGACATCTGTGTAAACAGACCAACCCAGATTATCCATGGTCCTAATACTTCAATTTGAAGTATTTTGAACCTTGATAAATTAGAACCCCGAACACTGCGATTTCCTGGAGTTCAGCTTCTTCTTTGTTAAACACGACGTTTCGCTAAGTCTGCCCTTGGAATTTTCAAGTGTAAAACCAACACTATAATCTGGTCCCAAACATGTTCGGTTTAGACAGGTTTCACTGTATAAGCATACCTTGTCTGTGATATCTTCCAGCATCACCACCGAGGAACACTTCTGTTCATAAATCAGTCTCCAGAAGTCTATGACTGTGTCAGGTAGCGGTGTTTGGGTGACGATCAACCCTTGCTTCTTGAGGTAGGACTGGGAATAAAGATATCTTATTAACAATACTCGGAATAATAAGATTCACAAAAAGATATCAACGAGTAATAATTGAGGAGTTAGGGAAGTATTCTAGCTATTTTAAAAAAATCCAGGATTCCCATTCATGGATATTTGGTGACAGGCAATGAATTGTATTTGAAAATGCGTGATATATATATAGATTATCACTACGAGTAATCATTTATCTGATCTAAAACTCATATGAAACAGGCGTCAGCGAGCTGCACAGTTTCATCTGGCTTTTATCAAACGAGTGTTGATCACGAGCTAATAATTTATTTATCACATCACAGCATCGTAGCATATTAACGTCAAAACAGAATTAAACTAAACTGTTGATACTGCTTGTGTATCACAGACGTGTATCACACACCTGTATCACAGACGTGTATCACACACCTGTATCACAGACGTGTATCACACGCCGGTATCACAGACGTGTATTACACACCTGTATCCCACACCTGTATCACAGACGTGTATTACAGACGTGTATCACACACCTGTATCACACACCTGTATCACACACCTGTATCACAGACGTGTATCACACACCTGTATCACAGACGTGTATCACACACCTGTATCACAGACGTGTATCACACACCTGTATCACAGACGTGTATCACACACCTGTATCACACACCTGTATCACAGACGTGTATCACACACCTGTATCACAGACGTGTATCACACACCTGTATCACACACCTGTATCACACACCTGTATCACAGATGTGTACCACACACCTGTATCACACACCTGTATCACAGGCGTGTATCACACACCTGTATCACAGACGTGTATCACACGCCTGTATCACACACCTGTATCACAGACGTGTATCACAGACGTGTATCACACACCTGTATCACAGACGTGTATCACACGCCTGTATCACAGACGTGTATCCCACACCTGTATCACAGACGTGTATCACACACCTGTACCACACACCTGTATCACAGACGTGTATCACACACCTGTATCACAGACGTGTATCACACACCTGTATCACACACCTGTCTCACACACCTGTATCACACACCTGTATCACGCACCTGTATCACACACCTGTATCACAGACGTGTATCACACTCCTGTATCACACACCTGTACCACACACCTGTATCACACAACTGTATCACATACGTGTATCACACACCTTTATAACAGACGTGTATCACACACCTGTGTCACACACCTGTATCACAGACGTGTATCATACACCTGTATCACAGACGTGTATCACACACCTGTATCACAGACGTGTATCACACACCTGTATCACAGACGTGTACCACACACCTGTATCACAGACGTGTATCACAGGCGTGTATCACAGACGTGTATCCCACACCTGTATCACAGACGTGTATCACAGACGTGTACCACACGCCTGTATCACAGACGTGTATCACACACCTGTATCACAGACGTGTATGACACACCTGTATCACAGACGTGTATGACACACCTGTATCACAGACGTGTACCACACACCTGTATCACAGACGTGTATCACAAACGTGTACCACACACCTGTATCACACACCTGTATCACAGACGTGCATCACATACCTGTATCACAGACGTGTATCACACACCTGTATCACAGACGTGTATCACACACCTGTACCACGGTGACGTATCACACACCTGTATTGACAGACGTATCACACACCTGTATCCCACACCCGTATCACAGACGCAGTCAGACGTGTATCACACACCTGTATCACAGACGTGTATCACAGACGTGTATCACACACCTGTATCAGACGTGTATCACACACCTGTATCACAGACGTGTATCACACACCTGTATCACACACCTGTATCACAGACGTGTATCAGAGACGTGTATCACCCAACTGTATCACACACCTGTATCACACACCTGTATCACAGACGTGTATCACACACCTGTATCACAGCTGTATCACAGACGTGTATCACAGACGTGTATCACACACCTGTATCACAGACGTGTATCACACACCTGTATCACAGACGTGTACCACACACCTGTATCACACACCTGTATCACAGACGTGTATCACACACCTGTATCACACACCTGTATCACAGACGTGTATCACACACCTGTATCACAGACGTGTACCACACACCTGTATCACAGACGTGTATCACACACCTGTATCACACACCTGTATCACAGACGTGTATCACACACCTGTATCCCAGTCGTGTATCGCACACGTATATCACATTGCTTTTGGTAGCTCGTTGTACCACACAACATAATGAGCGTTTTGAGATAGATACTGGATATACTGCACAATGCTTTCTGGGGATCATGTCATTGGCTGTCGATTACATCAAGAAAGATTGTAACAAGGCGTTCAGAGAACCCCAATAGCTCGCTTTTGGTGTAGTTCCTTTTGGGTGTACACTTGGGGATGGCAGAACCAGGGTATACATAAACCAAGATATGGTGAATGCTACTACATAATTTGGATATAATACAGGCTGGCTACATGAAGATGCGGCGCATTAAAATGAAGCGCTAAAATTTTGAATTTGAAATTTAAAAATCTAAAATATTGAGATGCTAAATTTTGAACACGGCAGTGTGACTAAAGTTACAGAGGTTTCGGATGGACGCAATCACTCACTCATTGACTACGGACACTTTGCAGATGGTAACTTAAAATTAAATGTAAAGTTTTGAACTTTAACTCTGGAAATTTAGATCTGGAATTTTTTAAATTATAATTTTGAATTAAAATTTAGAAAAGCGAAATAATGAAATCTGAAATAACATTTAGTTTTCAATAGATTTTTTTTTATTTAGCTGAATTTACGAAACAAATTGAATAATTGGAAAATATAAATTGAAACTCATTTGAATCTAATAAAAACATGAAACTAAATGCAGAAATTATAAAAGTTCCAAATTGATAGCTAAATAATTCAAAGCTAAACAAAAAGGGGTAAGTAACCGGACACCGACGCATACACCGACACCAGATTCACTCCCTCTCTCACAATACGTCGCCTATTGCTGGTCTTGCAGATTTGATGTCCTGATTCCATCCATTGCAAATCTGAGATTTGATTAAGAGCGAGGGATTATTATTCTCAGGAAAATAACAATTAAACTGGACAATTACAAGCGTCTGGTCCATCATTCATAATTCAGCCGTCGTCCATTAGAGAATATCCGCTTCCATAATCCAAAGACCTATTCCATATTCCATATAACAGTATTAGTACCAAATTCAAAAAGACAATCATACTATACATAAACATAGGCTTGTTTCCTGGAAGAGAGAAGCGGTCAACAGTTTTCAATGATGCCGGCAAGACATCATGATGTTCCAAAAATATCAAATCCGTACCGCTGATCAGTATTCTTAATCCATAATATTCGTTGTAAAGTCGTCATCTAAAGAATGATGTATCTCAGTCACGCTTTGATTGTGACTGTTCATATGAGTACCATGATGATCTTGAAGTACATGGGTTCATACGGCCCCTAGCCCAGGGTTAAGCGGAATTAGACACAAGTTACAAAGCGTAACGCCATAGATCTTGCACGCTACGCTCGTATTCTGCTATCAGCATGCGAGACGTATCGCCAAATTGGAGAAACTTTGAGTGGAGGCGCTTGGTGGTGTAGCCCTGTTTTATAAGTTTCTGCAACAATGTTTTGTGACGATTAAAATCGTCACATTTAACACAGGATCTAGCAAATGCTACTAGGCGTGATATGTATACGCCATATGCAGGTCCCACTGGAATATTACTGTCCAGGAAGGGATAGTTTACGGTGTCGAAATTGTAATCATCTCTTTTGTCATACAGTCGACGAGAGAGAAGGCCCGATTCATTTTTATAGGGATATAGGTCTAAATACGATGTGCCTGTACGATTATCTGTAGTTTCCTTCAAATCCAGTGAAGGTGGATATATATCCTTCACTGCGACATTTATATAGCGATTATCCACAGCGAGAAGATCGCCTATGTAGCGTTTGGTGAATGAGAAGGAACGGGCTTTGAATGGATCGGTTTTTGAAAGCGCCTGCATATAGTTATATTCATAAGAGAACAGATATATGTCAGCCAATAGGGGTGCACAATTAGTTCCCATTGGAATACCTATATGCTGTTGATATATAGTGTTGCCAAATTTCACACAGATATTTTTAATGAGAAATTGAAGCAACTCTATAAACAAATAAACATCCCATGAATGATATCTCTTGTATGTAGTAGAGCTAAAGAATGCTTTATAGCTTCCGACATTAATATATCTACGATCAGTTTTCTTGAACACAGATACTTTTGTAACGGTTAACCGTTTGTGATTGGACTGTTCGAATCGGAGGGGGGTGTGTTACCGCTGGAAGGATGGAAGAGCCAGTTCGGGAGCGCCAGTGGTTGGAAATGCATTTCCCCGTGTTTCTCGCTTACCAGAGCGAGACAGGTGTTGCCTTTTATGTGGAAAATTCTTTACGGACTATGGATTGGGATGGCATTCCCATTTATGGACTATGAACTGTAATTTCGCTGTGAAGGCGATTTTTCGGATGTTCGCAACGGCGCCGGGGGGTGAAGAGTGGCCCCGGCTATATAAGCTCGAGCAGACGGAGGGAGCGTGTTCAGACCAGAAAGACAGAGCTGGAGGAACCACGTCCAGCCTGTTTATTCGGCGCAGACGGCCGGGCAACGCTATACGGGACGGAAACGGTCGCAGTATTACAGCCGGCGGTGCGAGTCAAGACACAGGCGGGCGAGCCGTTTTCGTCGGGAAACATCGATAAACTGGGCCGGACGCTTTGGGAGCAAGAAAGGTCGCAGACAGTTACACAGACGGCGTATAGCTGGCTGACCAAAGACAAGTTACAGATACAGCTCACAGATCACACAAGAAAGATACAGAACACAGATTCCACAAGAAGGATATGTGTATTTATCACACATTACAAGCAAATCAAGACCCACAGATCATAAACAGTACAGTACAAGTCCAGACATACAGATCACAGATTATACAGTCAAGAAAGCTACAGAACACAGATCCCACAAGAAGGATATGTGTATTTATCACACATTAAAGAAAGATACACAGAGCACAGCCCACACAGAAAAAGACAAGAAATACAGATCACAGACCACACAGCAAAGGCAAGATACGGTGCAGGCGGGCCTCGTTTTACCGATGTAAAAGTGGTAACAAGACTTACAGACTGTACAGTCAAGCCAAGGCACAGATTACAGCCAGTGAAGAACAGACAGGGTCAAAGACAAGATACAAGTTACAGACAGTAAAGAAAAGACAAGGCACAGCCCAGACAGACTTCTCCTCCCGAGAAACGTTGATTAAACGTGAAATCTACAGACCTGCGACCGGGTCGCCAAAGGTCGCAGAAGGCCGCAGTGGCTTGCGACCGGGTCGAAGTGGCTTGCGACCGGGTCGCAGAGGGTCGCCAACGACAGTTGACATGCAGTAATGATGTTTCATCGGTACCAGATGAAATGGTAATACAATATATACCCAAGTAATTGTCCTGACGGTCACGGAGAGTGAGTGGTGCGTGATACTTATCTGAGAGATCGTCGTGAAGTTGTGTAGTCACAGGCCGGGCTATAGACGGGTCGCAGCAGCCGTGAGGGTTGAGACGCCGGGCTATACGTACCTGTGCGGGAAGCAGACTGGTGAGCTGACAAGTTAGGGTCAGGCTCCGACGACTGGGGGTGAAGAACACGCCGGGTTGCCACGTCTCTGGAGAGAGCGTCACTGCCGTGACGTTCCAACGACTGGGTGTCGTATCTGGAGAGAGCGTTACCGCGTAACGTTCCAACGGGCCGTGACGTTTCAGCGACTTGGTGCCATATCTGGAGAGAGCGTCACTGCCGTGACGTTCCAACGCCTGAGGGTATATATATATTGGGGAGAACGTTACCGCCGTAACGTTCCAACGGGCCTTGACGTTTCAACGACTGGGTGTCGTATCTGGAGAGAACGTTATATCATTAACGTTCCAACGACGGGGTGTCATCCCTGGAGAGAGCGTTACATCCGTAACGTTCCAACGACGGAGGAAGAGAAGGGCCAGCAGCCAGGCCGCCCTTATCCCCAGAAGAGAAGGGCCAGCAGCCAGGCCGCCCTTATCGCGCATAGACATAAAGCACTATATTAACTATAAAGCTATATGCATACACTCTCATATATATATATTATTGCCATATAACATCAAGCTTAAACTGCACACATTCTCCTCTATTATCCACATATACACCAGGGATACGTATCCGTTAACTTTATATGCACACACCAAGTGTACGTATCCGTTAACTTTATATGCACACACCAAGTGTACGTATCCGTTAACCTTATATGCACACACCAAGTGTACGTATCCGTTAACCTTATATGCGCACACCAGGTGTACGTTAACTTTATATGCACACACCCTCTCATATCACGTGTATATATACATCAAGTTTAGTTGCATACGCTCTCCTAGTGTCTGTACATATATGTAAATATCTTAACGTTACATCTCCTTAGACATTCTGTCTAAGCCACGCGGTTCTACGCTATTATTTGTAACCGCGTATACTATTTGTGCAGAATATACCATAATAGACCTTTACATTGGCGTCAGTCATCCTTATAGGGTTGTGATCATCTCTTCGAGCCCCGGATATTTACTAGTGAAGGGGTTAACGACGGTGACGGCCAGAATGCCAGTGGGCAATCCCGGTTATTGGTTCGTTTTCTCGTAAACACCACGACTGGTCCTGCTCGTACACGTTACACTTTTAATGAACGTAGACGGTTAATGAGGTCCTGATGGGGGATTGTGATATAGAGAATCGATAAATCCCATGTGGATACATGTCTATACGTTATGTGACCTTTAGCATCAAGTTCTTCCGTAAGACATTTTGAGTTTTTCAATATCCACATACATTCAACGCCAGAGTTTTTGGAAATAGTGGCGCAATACCTTTTCCAAAGTGCTTTTACCTCCTGAAGGGCCCTCGTCAACAGGGTTGCAAGAAGCTTGATGGTGGAACTTCTAGAACCAGCTATGCATCTAACTTTGTATGGTGCTTTATGCATTTTGGGAGTCCAGTATACTTTTGATATATCGTTATGTTTGGTTGGAAGACAAATACCTCTTTCCTTGAGAAACGTTTTGTGATTGTTAAATATAAATCTTCCAGAGTAATTGCAGTTTGAGAGTAAGTAGACGTATTTGATGACGATATGTTTACACTCAATTCTTCAATCAGCACCTGGTAATAGTAATATTTACATATGAAAATTATATTATTTGGAGCTTTGTCTGCTGGGACTAGGACGAATTTACTCTGGAGATTTGCTACTGGAGATCAATAACGTACTGTTCCAAAGCAGACAGGACGGTCTTCTGGTCGGCCTTCAGATTTATATTTCTCGCCTCTCTATATTTAGGTCACTTCATCAGGGGTAATCTTAGGTCTTTATCACTCACCACATCAAGGTCACCAGTCACAACATGCTTGCATGGTGTATAGATAAAGTTCGACGATTAGCAATCACAACTATAGCCCCCCGACGTGTATAAGTTCTAGTCAAACTCCTTGACAGCATTAGAGTAATTGAATATTTTGGTGGCTATAGATTTAGTATACTTCTATGAAATGCAAGGAGGTTCTGTGAACCTAAAATACTTTGGTACAGTATTGCGGGCCTCTGGATCATTCAGGATTCGAGGTAAATTAATAATGTACAGTCCTTTATCTAAGTAGTTGAGTTTCAAGAAAAGCCAATCTTGGGATGTTTCGATTATGTTCGCTGGCTGATACAACCGAAAATACGCTATATCTTGACATACTTTAGACATTTTGGGTGGTATTATATTTCCTGAGGACGCAGATTGTTGTATATCTCTGGCTATATGATTTAAAGCTCTCAGAGGTAAGGCATACAGAACTGTACGTAAGCTATGTGTACTATTGGGTGTGTTAGTTAAACCCAATAAGTAATTTAAACTGATATGATCGTGAATCATCGCACTATTAAACTTTCTCAAACCATGGCTGCGATGTCTCCGTTGATGGGGTTTAAATAGCTGGGTAATATTGAATATGTTTGAAGGGCGGTTTGTAACATTGCCGAACCCACTAACATTATCATTTAAACCATACGGAAACACTGACCCAAGTTCTAGCATCCAGAATAGTTCCCGCTCTCAAATTTTTCTCTCAAATCCAAAGGGGGAATCCTTGGTAGATGGATAGACGACGTCTATGATCTGAACACTAAAGTTGTCCCAGCCATGGTCGGGTCCAGAAAAATGCTTACCTATATAAGCAATTGCTTTTTCCTAACGGATTTTCTGTGACCATTCACCCTACGATGGAGTCTTTGGGTGGTATTGCCAACATACTGTTGACCACACTTCGTACAGGAAACTAAATAAATACAGTTTGTAGTAGAACAACTAAGATCCACATGAGTTTACAGAATATGAGTTACCAGTTAACGTGACAAGACTCACCGGTACAAACACTGCATTAATGTAATTATTTCGGCCTTCAACGTGGCTTGATAGAAATACACGGTGTGAACTGGCTGCAAGTCAAAAAAAACATGTAAGGCACATATGAAACACTACGCCTTTTTGTTTTTCCCCAAACCGCAGTTTTGTGAGCCCAGTAGCATCCCTAATGGTTGTAATATCATCACAGATATAAATTGTTCTCATTGATGATGATTTCTTCAGTAATTAGATCGCGATTAATACATATTCAGAACTTTTCGACGAAAATAATCATAAGTTATTACAACTTATAAAGAATAACATTGTCTGACTTCGATGAATCGGTATTGCAAGCCTATCATTTTCGACATGTACACAATTCAGGTACGGTAGTGAAAGATCAACAGGTAGCATTCGCAACAGCCGTTGTCAAACTTACGTGCTAAAATATCTTCTGATCTGTTCTTTTTTCTGTTATCCGCGTTTCTTTCTTTGGGTCTTTTTTCTAAAGCTTTGAATTTGCCCAGAGCCTGTTTATCAAATGAATAACGCAGACACGTTATTACACAACAAAATACAGAGAAGACAACACGATGTATCATTGGAATTAATTATTGAATGACAATTTCAACAATTTTTTAGTCATATCACGACAGTAGTAATATAAGAGTATTTCGAGTCATATTTTCCAGGGAGGTAACTCTTGGTTCCCCTGCTTCCGCCAGTGGGCGCTACCAGTCCCGTATGAAGTCACTTCCGGTCTGGGTGAATGGAGCGTGGCCTGTGAACATGATAGGATATGTACTGACCTATCTGTGGGGTTTTTCCGCAATGTCGTTCACCTCCGTGTCTTTTCGGTGACGTCCGTGTCTTTTCGGTGAGGTCCGCCATCTTCAGAACATGTACTGACCTGTCTGTGGAGTTTTCCCACAATGTCGTTCACCTCCGTGTCTTTTCGGTGAGGTCTGTGGGAACATGATAGGCCATGTACTGACCTGTCTGTGGATTTTTTCCCGCCAGAATTTCGCTGTCGTCTGCTTGACTTGTCACGTGCCGAACACCTGGCTCCCCGAATTGCAACAATGTTGCACGTTTGCTACAATGTTGCGGCGACCGTGAACTCCTGGTCTGGCGTCTGCGTGAGTGAGCTCACGTGCCGCACACCTGGCTCCCCGAGATCAAGGCATGTCCAGACTTGTTCTGGGTTGTGCAGTTCTGCCATGCAGAGGATGGGTACTAGGAATGCATATTAAATCTATAGACAAAGTGTATGGAAATAGACGTTTTGGGCCTAGGTGGGCCACTAGTGGGTTGATGGAGTCGTATGAGGTATCAATGTGAAGCCTATGTGAGGGACCATCCCATGGGCTGGGTGTGGGGTTGGAATATCGTCATTCTGCGCATGCGCGGTAAACAAAGGGCATGGAAATAGACGTTTTGGAGCCTAGGTGGGCTACTAATGGTCCGATGGAGTTGCGTGAGGTATCAATGTGAAGCCTATGTGAGGGGCATCTGACGGGGTGGGTGCGGGGTTGCAATATCATCACTCTGCGCATGGGCAGTGGACAAAGGGTATGGAAATAGATGTTTTGGGGTCGAGGTGGGCCACTAGTGGGCCGATGGGATCGAGTGATGTCTCCATGTGAAGCCCATGTGAGGGGGCTAGACTAGGGTGTCGTTTCCATTCTGCTGCGCGGGTCACGTGGGTTGTGACGTCACTTTCGGCTATCACCTCCGAACACAGAAGAGTTCTAATGTTTTTCTTAGACGTATGGATTGCATGTACTAGAATATCCGGTGACCTCTTCAACATCCGGAACTTCTTCCACATCCGGGTTTTTCCCCGGCCCCGGCCCACCCCGGCCGCAGCGCGCGCGCGCGCGGGGGTGATCCGATGCCGCAGCGCGCGCGGGTTACTCCGGCCGCAGCGCGCGCGCGTCATCACCGGAATTGCACGGATGAATGTCGGGTCAAAGGTCACATCCAGGTCAAAAGGTTAAAGGTCTCCCTTTCGGTAAGGTTCGGCAACAATGTTGCGGCATCGATATACAGAGCTTGTACCCAAAAAGGCGATTGTAAATTAACCTGGGAAGGATGGGCAGTTCCAATTGGACCAATCAGCGGTCGAGAAAAAGAACCAATGAGCGAATGATAAAAGAACCAATCGACGGGTACTAGAATTTCGCTCACGTCTGCGCCTACATCCGGGTACTAGGATGCTTTCGCCTACGTCCGCGCCTACATCCGGGTTCTTGTACATCCGGGTAATGTTTTCTGGACATGGATGGGGTCCACTGATTGGCTAATACGGTGTTCAAGGCCAGTTTGACCGAATCCCCACATGTCTGTTATAGGCTTCATGCATTATGCTCATATAGAAAACACACAATACAGGGGTTTTTGGTGAGATATCATTTTGTTTTTTATTCAGTAAAAACAACAACTTGAGAACAACCACGTGAAAACTGAAGCCCAGAACAGGGGGCTTGTAAACTGAAGCCCAGAACAAGGGGCTTGTAAACTTAAGCCCAGAACAGCGGGCTTGTACATGGAAAGAACTTAAGCCCAGAACGGGGCTTGTACATTGAAATGATGGACGGCCCAGTCATATACGAGTACATCGCGATCCTCGGCCTTGGGGTACTCGTCAACATGTGTACGATGGTAGATAAGGTTCTGCCCCGGCATCGATGGTACAGGTAAAACAAGCAATATTGTCCGCACACGCTACTGGTCAGGCTTTGCAACGTTTGACTGTTCCAACACCACGTCGCTGTGCCTCGATCCATGAAGTCTGTTAAATCGGGATGGAGGGGTGGCAGGCCGTACGGGTCAAAGTATTCGCCGTGCTGTTCTGTCAAGTACACGGCCACCCAATGTTCACCGGGCCGATCCATCGGGTCCGTGTTGAGAACGTAACCAGCAGGATACATACGGTCTAATGGGAACACATGCGAACACCCCATGAAATTACAAGCGTCTAGTCCGTCATTCATAATCCAGCCGTCGTCCATTAGAGAATATCCGCGTCCATAATCCAAAGACCTATTCCATATTCCATATAACAGTATTAGCGCCAAATTCAAAAAGACAATCATAGTATACATAAACATAGGCTTGTTTCCTGCAAGAGAGAAGCGGTCAACAGTTTTCAATGATGCCGGCAAGACATCATGATGTTCCAAAAATATCAAATCCGTATCGCTGATCAGTATTCTTAATCCATAATATTCGTTGTAAAGTCGTCATCTAAAGAATGATGTATCTCAGTCACGCTTTGATTGTGACTGTTCATATGAGTACCATGAGGATCTTGAAGTACATGGGTTCATACGGCCCCTAGCCCCGGGTTAAGCGGAATTAGACACAAGTTACGAAACGTAGCGCCATAAATCTTGCACGCTACGTTCGTATTTTGCTATCAGCATGCGATATGTATCGCCAAATTTGAGAAACTTTGAGTGGAGGCGCTTGGTGGAATAGCCCTGTTTTATAAGTTTCTGCAACAATGTTTTGTGACGTTGATTAAAATCATCACATCTAACACAGGATCTAGCAAATGCTACTAAGCGAGATATGTATACGCCATATGCAGGTCCCACTGGAATATTACTATCCAGAAAGGGATAGTTTACGATGTCGAAATTGTAATCATCTCTTTTGTCATAAAGTCGACGAGAGAGAATGCCCGCTTCATTTTTATAGAGATAGAGATCTAAATAAGATGTGCCTATATATATGCATATGGGTGGATATATATCCTTCACTGCGTCATTTATATAGCGATTATCCACAGCGAGAAGATCGTCTATATAGCGTTTGGTGAATGAGAAGGAACGGGCTTTGAATGGATCGGTTTTTGAAAGCGCCTGCATAAAGTCATATTCATAAGAGAACAGATACAGGTCAGCCAACAGGGGTGCACAATTAGTACCCATTGGAATACCTATATGCTGCTGATATATTGTGTTGCCAAATTTCACATAGATATTTTTAATGAGAAATTCAAGCAACTCTATAAACAAAGAAACATTCCATATGTAGTCGAGCTAAAGAATGCTTTATGGCTTCCGACTTAATATATCTACGATCAGTTTTCTTGAACACAGATACTATTAATGAACTTATACGGCCAATAAGGTCCTGATGAGGGATTGTAGTATAGAGAGTCGAGAAATCCCATGTGGATACATGTCTGTACGGTATCTGACCTTTAGCATCAAGTTCTTCCGTAAGACATTTTGAGTTTTTCAATATCCACATACATTCAACGCCAGAGTTCTTAGAAATAGTGGCGCTATACCTTTCCCAAAATGCTTTTACCTCCTGAAGGGCCCTCGTCAATAGGGTTGAAAGAAGCTTGGTGGTGCAGCTTCTAGAACCAGCTATGAATCTAGCTTTGTATGGTGATTTATGCATTTTGGGAGTCCAGTATATTTTTGGTATGTCGTTATGATTGGTTGGAAGACAAATACCTCTTTCCCCGAGAAACTTTTTGTGATTGTTAAATAAATCTTCCAGAGTAAATGCAGTTTGGGAGTAAGTAGACGTATTTGATGAAGATATGTCTACACTCAATTCTTTAACCAGCACCTGGTAATAGTAATATTTACATATGAATATTATATTATTCGGAGCTTTGTCTGCTGGGACTATGACGAATTTACTCTGGAGATTTGCTAGAACTTCTTGCGAATTGAGGTTTCTCAGTACTTGTTTTGCTTGGGGAAGAGTACTTCTGTCAATATGGCGGATTGTTTCAACGACCTTGCTCTTGGTGAGGTCCAGCCAATCAGCGAGTACTGTAGGTTCAACTTTTTCTCGCTTAGACCAATCAATAACGTACTGTTCTAATGCAGACAGGACTATCTTCTGGTCGGCCTTCATATTTATTCTTCTTGGCTCTCTATATTTAGGTCCTTTCATCAGGAGTAATTTCTGATCCTTATCACTCACCACATCAAGGTCACCAGTCACAATATGTTTGCATGGTGTATAGATAAAGTTCGACTTTATCGATTCGTCCATACGTATCCCTGGGTCATTCTCCAGCACGGTGGTTATCTGGTCTGTATCCATGTTAGGTGGCAAAGTCACACAGCACGTTGCGCGCCTTGTCCACTTGAATGATGTTGTCAAACTCGGCGTAGCAGATCACATTGACGGTGCTCCGGAGGGCTCGTGCAAAGTGGATTTCCAACCGTAAATTGCCTTGCTTGGCGAGGGCCAGCTGATGGCCGTTCTCTAAGGTGGGGTCAGATCGAAACAGAACAACGTGTATCCGTTCGCGTAGTCTTCCCGACTGATCATATTCCCTTCGTCCTGGTTGATTTGACCGGTGGCTGTAAACAGGCTCTGATAGGCTCGAATGAAATTCGCGCGCCCAAAGTTCGGTGTTAAGGCCGTGGCTGGAACCTGTTGTCCATCAACATGCAGGGCCACAAAATTGATGCCGAAATGTTTAAAGTCAAACGGGTTGTCTGGGTAGGCTCCGCCGAAACTGGTATTTTCCACACAGGCCAGGATCAATCGCTTGGGTAGTTCCCCCAGGAACAGGTTTTCTTTGTTGGCGCTCATATTTCCAGCAGACACAGAGAACACTTTGGTTTGCACACGTCGGATAGGGTACTGGGCTGGTTTTGTTTTCAAGGCTTTGAGGTGTCCCAATTGAACGGCTGGATTCGGTTTCACTTTTCGGACATACAGGACTGCGTCTTGGATGACAATCTTATAGTCAGCTGCATGCTCGTCTACGTTAGTGGCCATCAAGGCAAAGGTCGAAGGCGCCCGTATCAGTCGGATTTTGATGGGGATCTTGTTCAAGAGGTACCGGTCTTGCATAAAAATGTCTGCGTGCAGTCGACCCATGAGATCCACTGAGACGCCCTTCGCGGTGAAAGCCTTCCGTTTGGTATATCCCGCATTGTCGTTCTCTGCGCCCATGTGCTCGGCTGTGTCCTGGTAGAATAAAGCGGCTGTCAGCTGAGATTTTTTAGCCTCTCGTCCATGCGACAACAGCGTCTCGATGTAGGCTCGATAGGGGTACGTGTTGGTCGAGTCACTGATGAGTTTGTCGCTGAGAAATATATCCACCTGTTGAAACATAGAGTGCAGCCAGAGATTTGTCGGGCCCACCGTTGCTTGGTCGACGATTTTGGAGCCATCCCCATTGACGACCTTGGCTTTCACATACAAGTATGTATGGGCTAAATCCACATAGGCCGTGTCCGCATTATTGATGGTGAACTCGATGGGCCCTGATTCGTTGATGCTGGGGAGCGGGAGATGCACCACCCATAATCCTTAATCGGCACTGGTCTGTGTGGGCGGGACGGTCCACAAATCAAATTCACTGTTGATGGAAGGGCAGGACTCTGCGTGGATCAAGGACATGTTTAAGAAAAGATATCCTGTGTCTTCGATGTGCGTCGTCGCGGGGTCGGTCGTCGACTGGTGCGTGGTCTCGGTGGTGCAGGTTTTTTATTCCCTACGGTGCGTTGTGCTTTGGCGAGACGCCTCCTGCTTCTTTGGCCCGCTGTTTCAAGGCTTCTTGTGGGTGCCGTACCGACCTCCCCCCAAAACATCACCGGCGACTTGCAG
Organism: Hanleya hanleyi; assembly: GCA_036873755.1. Taxonomy (NCBI): domain Eukaryota; kingdom Metazoa; phylum Mollusca; class Polyplacophora; order Lepidopleurida; family Hanleyidae; genus Hanleya; species Hanleya hanleyi. The sequence continues at coordinate 30,613 of JAVTVY010019611.1, read as the reverse complement.
TCCACTGCGTACCGCTTGTTTGCCGATTGCTTTCACTCCACGCGTCACCAAGGGCAGGAACGTTTTCACGATGCTCCAGAGTATGTTCCCCAGCCCATGTCTTCGTTGCATGCATGAACCACTAAAGACCGGAAGGCCAGCTCCGGCCTGTTGGGCATAATAGTCCATGTAGCTGCGTGCATCGCACTCGTAAGGCACCTTCATTATTCAAAGTAGGGAGCACGTGCTTGTCGAAAATGAAGTGTCAGCACCACATTTTCTCGTTCGAATGCCACCGGTCGTCCCGTGTCATCTCTTATATCCACCGTGATAGTGTTGAGGTCGGATTGTCGTACGAGAAGGTAGAGCATGTGAGTGAAACTGTGGGTAACTTGATCTCCATACGTCTTTTTAATGGGGGCCACCCGTAACAGAGGTGTGTTGATATCGCCCACGATGTGATTGTCGACCACGTCCGAGTAAACGTAGAGTCCGTACATACCCGACTTCATATCCATCGGGGTCTGGCCATGATCCTCGGGTGGACCCGTGTAGATCAGGTGAGCGAGACCCAGCATTTGCTGTAGGATAGGACTCAGTACGACACTCACGTTGGCGGTGAGGAGGATCTGTGCTTTGCCGTTGTGTGCGTTGTAATCGAAGTCCACGTGATTCTTGAAGGGAAAGGATTTGATGGGTTTTGAAACTTTCGTGACCTCCCGTAGAGCCTTATAATGCAACAATCTTGTCAGCCCACCCATGAGCTCCTTGGGAGTATCGTATTGGCCTTCGGGGAGGGTGAGTCGGGTGTTTTGCCTTCTTAGGTCACCTCGTACCACACTTCATTGGCTCGCACGTTGTACCACGAGTAAGGGTATTGGATATCCACGAGGCCACATTCCCATCGTCCAGGTAAATGCAACTGGGTGACGTACTTGGCCAAGGTATTGTCAGGAAACACATCCAGCGAACTGTTACTGGTTAGGTCAATCAACTAACAAACTTCCAAAATTGATTAGGGCAAATGTGAAACTCAAACAGATACATGCGAGGCGTCCCTCTATATCCATCTAAATTCCACAATGTGGGTCCCGTGGACCACCTGATTTAGTACCAGGAGTTCGCCTTTATCATTCCAAGTCATGTTTGGATTCTGTTTCATCCGTTGTAATACCAGGCCAGCTTGTTTCTTGAACGATGCAGGTACACTCTTCAGGACTTCGTCTTCCACCCACTGTGGGGCTGTGGGTGGTACCCTGGTAATGGCGGCTGTTGGAGTGGTGCTGAGGTCGGCGGTGTGTCGCGTGGTGGTGGTGGTGGTGCTGGGGTAGAGAGGGTTTTGTATTGGTCCATGAACGTCATGTACCGTTGAAGCGTCTCATGGTACCGTTGTACTTTCTCACTGTCGCTTAACCCTGGTCTTTGTAAGATCTGTTGCATCTCTTCAACGAGGGTGTTTATGGTCTTCATCGTAGGTGGTACAGGGTAAGGCGATTGGAGGTTTTGAAGGAACCGTGGTTCGACGAGGACCATTTTTTTCGTGTGGTTCATTGTCGGCCGAAGAGTCCACCCAATACTGGACCCAACATGGAAGCGGCCAACGGTGCTAAGATGGCCCAGAGAAAGCCGCCTTTCTGTAACACCTTTTTCTTTTGTGTTTGAGAGACTCGCTTCTGGACTAGGGTTCGGAGACCTGTGTTATGCTTGGCCAACTTATTTTCTGAGCCGGAATCAGTGGAACGTTGCCTTCAGGGTCCGCACCGCGTACAATGGTTCGGACCGACTCGGGTGGGGCCGTCTTCAATACACGGAGCGTCGGAGCGTGCTTCCGTACTCGCGCAGACATCATGTACAACTACTGCTAGAACCCACAACTCTGCCCTTTTTATCTACCTCAGAGAACAGAGACAAAGTCAATCATGCTGTGGTATTCATTCTTTTTTATGCTGGGGGAGCCACTGTGGATGTGTTTACATTATTTTTGCATGTACACGTGGTGGGTCTCACCGGGAAAGATGCCGGTCCGTAGTCCAAGGTGATCGGGGGTGGCTTGCTTGGGGTCGAAGAGCATATACCCGTGCTGAGGATGTTGTGGCATCTTTAAAGGCTTCCAACGCAAACGGTGTGTGGTCGGGATACATCTGTCTCGCCAGGTGCAGCAGTTGAGTGGTATCTCTCGGGTTTTTGAAGACCACCAGGTAGTGGGCATTTAACCTGATGTTCCGATGTTCTTTGTTTTTACTGAACAGATTCTGCACAATGTAGATGATGCCGTCGATGGTGGCTGCCTTTGGTAAAGAGTTGGGTGACTCGCGCAGACGTCTCCGCCATGATATCATCCAGAACCACCACGGTGTCCGGTTCCAAATCGGCCAGGTTGGGTAGGCTTTACACGAACGTGATGTGGGGCATTGTTGCATACGCTGCCTGCCATTCTTCATGACACCACACGACTCGGGCAATGGGTGGGGTGATCATGCTGTCGGTGTGTTGAAGGAGCGTCCTGACGAAGTGCGTTTTGCCGGAACCCGTCGGTCCTGCGATGAGGCAAGTGAATGGATGCTGCCACCGAGGGTCCATGGTTCGAGGGGTATCCGCTGTCGTGGTAACCCGCTCTTGTAAATTTGGTACGAGTGAACTGGAGTGGTGGTGGGCACAACGTCGGTCGTCGTTGTCTGTTCACTGTGAGTGATGGTGGCGGGTACAACGTCGGTCGTCGTTGTCTGTTCAATGTGAGGGATGAAATCCGGTGGGTTTGCAGACGTAGTGGGTGTACTTGGTGTAGGTTTGGAGCTTGGTGTGGAGCTCGATGTGGCTTCCACACGGGGTGTGGTGGTGACTGGGCTCGATACAGGGTTGACTGATGCTATCTGTAGACTGGTTTGACTGGTGGCTGGAGTTCGCAGTTGGTTAAGTAGTGTGCTGACATAGGCTACGTTGTAAAACACACCTCCGTACAACACACTCAGCAGGGTTAGCACTATCACCACAAAGCCCACTTGCGCTTGCGCGTTTTGGGAGACGCTGTGTTCAGAGGCAGCTGCTGTTTGTCCATAGCACTGTGGTCGAACGTGGAATGAAGGATGACGGTAGTGGTGTCTGGCTTTATAGTCGTTTCACCTGAGTTGGCAGCGACCCAGGAATTGACGGAACTGGGCCAGCCTTGCCATTTGACGAAATGGAACAGTTTGCCACGTCGACGTTCCGTTTTCAAAATCTGCTCCACCGTGTAGTAGTCTTGCTTTGTTTTTACGACAGGCTGTAATTCCGCCTCCGAAAACGTCCCTAGCAACGGTTCCCCTTGAAGATCTTCCAGTTCATAGACTCTCATAGACACCTCCTTCGGTGTTCGCTGCAATTGCCTGGGGTACAAGACAAGCCGGACTTGGGCTTCATTGCGTTGGGTCACGGTAATGGGGGCTCTCTCTATACTCCGGTGATAGGCTCGATTGTAACCACTCACAAGTTTCGGGAGAACATCGATGTACCGTCTTGTATTCTTATAGGTGAAATATTTATACATGCGACCTTTGAATGTCCTGTTGAACCTTTCCACCACGGAAGCCTAGGTCTCCATGTGCGTATGGAAGAAAAATACCTTCTGGGATTTCAGAAACTGTTGGAACGGACGGTTGAGGAATTCCGTGCCTTTGTCGGTTTGCAAATACATGGGTTTGCGCCCGGTCTTGAAGATGTCCTTGAACGCCGCTATGAGATTCGCCCCCGTTTTCGTTCGGATGGGAACCACCCACGCATACGTCGACAAGATATACCGATTTCCATCGCTGTGTTCGGCAAAGGCGCTCACATCCACCAAATCCGCTTGCCACTGGGCATCTAGTCCTCCCACGATGACCCGATTCCGTAGAAAATGGCGACGGGCAGCTCGATGTAAGGTATAGGTGTCTTGTTTTCTTAACCAAACTCGAACTTGAGCACATGGTATCCCCTGGGGTTTGGCCGCTCGATAGAGAGCCGTCAATGCACTATAGGCCGCCGGACTGTCGGGACTGTAGTATAAGTTATCCAACACCTTCTCCCAGCGCTTCATGGTGACAAATGATGACGGACCCTGGCTCTATCGTTTATTTATAGCGGGTATATCTTGGGTCGGAGTTTCTTTCTGATTTTCTTCGTTGGCTTCCACAGTGTCCATGGTAAATGACCAGTCCAACTCGTCTGATGACCGATTGATAAGCACTTGATCCAAATCTACCATGGCATCTTACAATGCAGACCATAGATCAGGATGAAGGGTAAAATGCACTGTACCACCATCTAACCGAGCCAATTGAGCGAAGAAAGGGCCGCGTCGGATGACACATCGTGACACAAGTGAATGAGGTCGCCGTCCAGTTCACCAGACAACACCCGTTTGAATTGGGTCCAGCCCTTCCGAGACAGACGAATGCGATCTGGGCACGGTTGTGTATGCTCCATGATATCGACCGTATCCGCATAAACGTGCAGGAAAACCTCGGGGGTCAAGCTGAGATACGCCAGTATTATATGCTCCGTCATGGTCAGTACGTGAATGGTACCAGATTTGACTGTCTCTCGTATTCATAGGGAGAACCCCGTGAGATCAAAGGATCGGGTGGTCAAAGTATAGCCGAGTAATCAATGGCATCGTCGTCTGGTTCACCAATTACCAGCATACGAGTTGTCAGAGCATTTCCATCATAGCTGTATAGATTTGTATCTAATACCGCTTATGCTGGTGCTAGTGGCCGTGTGGTCATATCATCCATGTTGCCACAGGTACAATAAAAGCGTACCTCAGATACAACACATATCACGAATCGTTAAATTCTTGGTATGTGCTTTAGAATAGGTTTGCCAGAAGACTATTCTGTGAAGTCATATGACGCAGTCAGTATGTCGGCACCTCTCCCACTTCCCTTATATGTGTTGTAATTGCTAGACCTTTGTTCATTGGGTTCGGCCCCCGCTTCTCTCAGGGCACGAGCCCACTCCAACTCGTCTGATGACCGCTCGTCCAGTGTAAACAGCTGGTCCACGATAGGCACCACTTTCTCGAAGGCTGTCTACAGATCGGGGACTAGGGTGAAGCCTCGCGTAGGGTATTGGTAGCGGCCCAGGCGTGGGAAGAAGGGGTCACGGTGTACGTAGATGGCATTGTCTATGTGGATGATTTGTCCGTCGAGCTCGCCGCTCAACACCCGTTTAAATTTGGTACAGCCGTCACGGTGTAGTGTATCCGTATTCGATACGATCTCAGTGCGTGACCAGCAAACATCTCCACGGTCTTCCACGAGGGTGACTTTATCTTCATAGACGTGTAAACCCACCCGGGGTGTAAGGGGGAGGATGGCTCGCAGAACTGGTGACATGGTTGACCCAATGACGATCGGTGAATGACGCACACTGTATCTGACCCTCGTATTTATGGTCAGGTCCCACTGTCAATGCCACAGCGCCAGGGTCAATATGGCACAGACCATGACTAGGCCAACCAGCCGTCGCTGATTCCGGCGTGAGCGCTCGTGGTCCATAGCCCGAGCATCAAGGATGGCTGTCATAGTCCAGTAGTGGTGACTGATGGCACACCTCTCCATCAAGTGCACTCTGTCGAGGACCGCTTCTGTGAACTCGTTCAGGATCTGGCGTCGCCCCTCGTTGTCGTCGCCATCTGAAAACATGGACCGAACCACTGCTCGGTAAACCGTGAGTGAATTAACCACGGTCGCATGCTGTAGAATGCGAGTCGCATAAGGATGGGTGTCCGTCATGGCTCTGGAACCGTAGGAATGGAGGTGTGGAATCCAGAGGGACGTGTTTTATAGACCATGTCACACATGCGTACCTAGACGTAGCTCTTGGGGTGCAGTTCGTCGTACGTACTATTCTGATGGGTTAGTCCAAAAAAGAGAGCAACAACAACACAGATTACAGATCAATCCTTTTATTATGCGTGAATCGGGCGTAACCTAGGTAGGAAACATCATAGGAATGCATGTACTGACCTGTCTGTGGGGTTTTTCCACAATGTCTTTCACCTTCTTGTCTTTTCGGGTACGTTCGCATCTTTTCGGTGACGTCCGTGTCTTTTCGGGTATGTATGAGGATCTTGAGCGGGGAGACTGTATGTGACGAGTTGTATGTGTTTTTCTCGGTGAAGTCCGTGTCTATCATCCGGGCACATCACGTCTGCGCCTGCGTTGGGGTATGAATGAGGGTCTTTATGCGCGCGCGCTGCGGATTCACCCACGCACTTCCGGAGTAACCCGCGCGTGCTGCGGCATCGGATCAACCCCGCGCGCGCGCGCTGCGGCCGGGGCGGGCCGGCCCGGGGCCGGGGCCGGGGCCGGGGCCGGGAAAAAACCCGGATGTGGAAGAGGACCCGGATGTTGAAGAGGTCCCCGGATGTTCTTGTACATGCATTCCATACTTCTAAGAAAAACTCCTCTGTGTTCGAAGGTGATAACCGAAAGTGACGTCACAACCCACGACCCGCGCAGCAGAATGGAAACGACACCCTAGTCTAGCCCCCTCACATGGGTTTCACATGGATACCTCACTCGATCCCATCGGCCCACTAGTGGCCCACCTCGACCCCAAAACGTCTATTTCCATTGCGCATGCGCAGAATGACGATATTTCAACCGCGCATCCACCCAGTCGGTTGCTCCCTCAAATTAGCTTCACATTGATACCTCATTCGACTCCATCGACCCATCAGTGGTCCACCTAGGCCCCAAAACTTCTATTTCTATACACTTTGTCTATAGATTTAATATGCATTCCTAGTACCCGGCTGCGGCCGGGGCGGGGCGGCCCGGGGCCGGGGCCGGGAAAAAACCCGGATGTGGAAGAGCAATTCGGGGAGCCAGGTGTTCGGAACGTGACAACCCAAGCAGACGACAGCGAAATTCTTGCGGGAAAAACCCCACAGGCAGGTTAGTACATGGCCTATTATGTTCCCACGGACCTCACCGAAAAGACCCGGAGGTGAACGACATTGCGGGAAAACCCCACAGACAGGTCAGTACATATCCTATCATGTTCACAGGTCACGCTCCATTCATCCAAACCGGAAGTGACGTCATACGGGACTGGTGCCCCCCCTGGCGGAAGCAGGGGAACCAAGAGTTACCTCTCTGGAAAATATGACTCGAAATACTCTTATATTACTACTTACGACAATCCAGTCACATTACCCTGACACCGGGCCAAGCAAGGAAGGTAACAGTTCCAGCTTTGACGTCTTTGATATGGCACGGCCCGATATGGAACCTGGGATGTGCCACTTATGAATCAAGCGCTCTATCACGTGATCACCGTAGTGCGGTATGTAGGCCTACCATTGGAGTCATTATAAGTGGCAGAGTCTATGAAATCAAACTAACAATGTGGATAATTCTACTGTCTCTCAGACAATCTCCTGTCTGCGTTTGTCATATTTAGATGATGAAGTTTTGCCAGGAATAGGTGAGTAACGAAACTGTTAAAACCTTCCGATCGAACATTAACTGAAAACCGGAGGATCGAATTATAATGAGGTGATCGATCTATTGGATGAATTGCCATACGTTTTAACCTGGAAAGGACAGACAAAAGGAATCCTAGAGCCTTCTGACGCCATAATTCTTATTAGAGAGACTTGGCGAGAGACATCAGGCTCAAGAATAATACTTGAGATATCGGTATTTGTGAAAACTGGTATTATCGAAAACTTAGAAGATGACATGTTGTCGAAGAGTTAAGAAACATGTATTTTTGAAAACTTACAGTCTTTCTGGATGAATTGGAATCGCCTTTTTTTAACTAAAAAACATCGCTCGTGTTTTAGATTACAGCTCCTTTCGGAAAATTGAAGACGCCGATATTTTTTAAAGACTAATTAATACAACTTGTCTTTTCGTAAACCTATAGGACAGTTCAGATGTGTCATTGTTGAAATATCCCAAATCATTTCTCATACTGTATATTCAAATATCAAATCTCAATCCACATGAAGTATTACTATATAAGAATAAAGAGTGGATAAATATTCTAAATTACATACCAGAAATTCTTCCTTGATTTTGGACTGGCCTTCAGCTGTGCGCATTCGAATGTCGTCTAAATATTTCCCGGCGGTGACAGAAGCATTTGTGCATAGAATAGCATCCCGCAAGGCTTTGTGTAAAAATTCGTACTGTGTCTGAAAAGTATTTAAGTGAGCGAGTGCTAATGAGAGTGATAACGCCGCAATATAATAGTAATTTCAGTCATATCACGATGGTGTCACTGTATTCCACAAAGCGGTCCACAAATTAAACATTTATACATAATGTTGGTATTCAAATCAAACCTGCTATTGCAATGCCTATATCCCCCTTAAGAGATCCAATTGCGGAATAAAAGTTATCTCCCCTTAGGGAGCTCAGTCGGGTTACTCTGCTCCATGTGCTCACATGAATACCTCCTCTTTCTTTCTATTGCAGCCTATAGGTGTGTCTGTGCAAGGCCGTAGAGTGAGGGGAGGATGGGTGGGCAATCAAAGCAATAGCAGATTTGATAAAAAATACCAACATTATTTATAAATGTTTAATATTTATTGCTCAAATCTTGACCTGCTATTGCTATTCCACACTACCAACAGATGGAGGTAGTGACCTCGGCCTTGTTGTAGTTCCTGTAGTGTATGCAGAGTAACCGCTGAGATGATCGTGGATGAGGCACACAATATTACCCGACGAGAGAACCCGGGCCGGCGCGCTGTGTGTATTCGTGTGGTAAGCAATGTAAAACGGAAAGAAGGGGCATGTACATACCAGGCTACTGTCGAATACAAGGTGACCATCTTATACCATAGACTTAATTGCCGTCTTACGCCAACTCTCTGTACTTTAGTCCCTTGTTACTGACACGAATATAGCTAAAATAATACTCACGGGTGTATCAGCCCTTGTAAGCTGTCTTGTGAGTTGGCTGATTGGCTGACTTGCTGCGACGATCGGTGTTACCCCCACCTTTGTTTGGAAAAGCTACTGGATCACATGCTGGGCAGCCACCAGCGGCCCTAGCGTGGTCACCCTATCTGATTATACTTACATGTCTCTCAGATAGTAGTCGGTAAAAGTCGAATTGGCACTCCAAGTACAGGATTGGACAATGTCATCCATGGGTAAGTTCTACCACAATGGCCATGATGTAGCGATGGCTCGTATTTCCTGGGAAAATACATGGGTGAAATCTTCCATAATGGCCATGATGCAGCGATGGCTCGTAAGGGAAGATACAGAGGCCAGAAGTGGGGGAGCGTCGAGGGCGAGTAGATCTGTCCACTTAAAGGTCTTCTTCAACCAAGAGGCCACCGTATTCTAGTTGGCCTCACGAGTAGCAGCTGGATGAAGAGAAGAAAAACAACAGTCGGCGAAAAAACCTGAACTGGGTCGGTACACGTGAGGTAGTGACGTGTTGCTCATACAGGACATAATAGGATGTCGTCATCAAGGCCATGAACGAAATCTGTAAATGCTAGGATAGAACACAGACGTAGAGCACAGGGATCTTGGCGCACAGCCTCATAGGGCGATGGACACGGGAGTGGTCGGAAAAAGAAGCGGGAGCCAATCTGCCGTTCAGGTCACCGACTTCCTCTCCAAGGCGAAAGCTTGGATACTCTAGAAGCCAAGGCGAAGGCCGTCAGGGAAACAGCCTAGTAGGAAACAGCTTTAATTGAAGTTGACTGTAGAGGTTCGAAAGGTGGGCGGAGAAGAGCGCTAAAAACCACCCAATAACCCACATTGGAAGTAGTTGTCGGGTACGGCGAGACTGTAATGCGAAGGCACGTAGAAGGACATAGATGTTGTCATCTAGACTAATGTCGATGCCCGTAGATAAACGCAAAACACCGTCTAAAGCTAACCGGTACCCCACAAAGGTGCTGATTTGAAACTTCCTATCTCAGTGTAGGTGAAGGAAGAAATCCGCTACAAAGGGAAGAGAGGCAGCTTCGGGATCGGCGTCTCGGCCTCGACACCAGGAGACGAAGTAAGTCCACTTAGATTGATAGAGCTGTAATCTGGAAGATCGGTTGATGGAACCATCGTATCTGCAACTTCTGCTGAAGAATCCTTATGTGTGAGCGCACCCTTTAGAGTCTGCAGACGTGTAAGTTGCGCCACTGGGAGTTGTGTGCTATCCTGTGAGGATGACGCAACAGGCTGGGCCAAGCTGGTAGGCGGCGTGGTGGAGCGGTGAGGAACCAAAGCCGGAAACCACGGTCAACGAGGCCACCAACGGAACAACGAGCAGGATGACGCAGTCCAGGTGAACAAGCTTTAATAAAACTTCCGGAAGCAAGGCAAAGGTGGGTAGGCATATGCAAGGAAGTTGTCCCAGCTGATCGATAGGGCATCGATGACGAAGGCTCGAGGGTCCAAAATCGGACTGATGCAGACGGAGAGCTTTGCATTGTTCCTCGTCGTAAACAGGTCGATCAAGGGGGGCTCACAGATGCTGATGATGCGTTGGAAGATCTCCGGGTGAAACTGCCATTCGGTTTGAAGTACGGTGTCGGGACGAGAAAGGCGATCCGCTAAGACATAGAGCTGACCCGGAGCATGGCAAACGGTGAGATAGCAGTGATGAGCCCAGATGAAGAGAGTCCCAACCAGACGAAATGTTGAGTAAGATCGGGTGATACCCATCTAGTTTATGTGAGCAATGACAGTAGATTTGTCCGTTGCGATGAGACTCTCAAGGGGCGAATCCACGAGAAGATGCTCCACTACTAGGATGACTGACTTCATCTCCAGAAGGTTGGTATGAAATTTGGCATCCGACCTCGACCATCTGGCGAACACCTCTAGGTCGTCTAGATGGACTCCCCAGCCTGACACGGAAGCATCGGTGTAGAGATGGTAATCTGGAGTCGGAGATAGGAAAGGAACTCCCCGCCTGACATTGTGACGGGACTGCCACCAAACCAGATGTGGATAGAGTGACGTCAAACCGGAACTAGAGGATTGAGGGATGACATCTGAAGATATAGAGGATGGTACTGCAGCAGCCGAACACGGAGACGTCCGTAGTGAGTAACGCCCTGCGTGATGAGAGAAGACCTAGAAGATCTTGCCAGAGATGAAGGGGCTGTGAAGACGATGACAAGAACTTAGTACCAACGACTGAAACTTGATCGACCGGTCTACCGGACGAAACTGTGCCGGACCAACTCTGACTTCAGAGGGTGAGTGGTGATGTACACAGGCCCGGATCGATGAAACCGACGTCATCTAGAAATGAGGAGGTGGTGACAGGTGAAGTTAGTTGAACCTGGGCTGGGTCTGGAAGATGAAGAGGAATCCATTTCATAATGACTCAAGATCTTCTCACTCTGTAATGTTCCGATTTTAGTATAAGTACTACCGAAGAAGTACCTCCTCTCCTCGTGAATACCAGGCCAAACAGACTCAATTGCGTTAGAGAACATGACCTTAGAAATTAACGGCTGGTACAGCAGGTGGGTTCTAGCTGAAGCAAGAGCCCGACCTAGGAATAGGGCAGAACTGAAGTGGAGAAGCATAAAAATAGGTGCCAGACTCGATGACATGACAGACTTCTTCACCACTTCAAAAAAATCCCTGTAGGTAGGAAAAGTGATCGACAGACAGAAGCATCGACCCATCAAGTTGACGGATGGCAGGATCGAACGCGAGTCGACATCTGGTGACAAGACCCAGTCGGTGTACAACGTAATACGCTGAATGGCGAGAAAAAATCTCCTGAAGATGATAAACTCCCTAGGATGAAAGGCTAAGGGAGGACGGCTTGGAAAACTTCAATACTTGATACAAAACGCGATCCGGTACAGGAGGTTTGTCTGGGAGAAAAACCAACGTGGAGTTTGTACAACGTAAACGAAGGTTCCCGTAAGAAGTAAATATGCACGCTATTCCGGAGACGGAGCACAGGAAATGAGACAAAGGTCCGGACAAAAAGACAGAAGAAAAACCGCTGTCACACGCTTGCGTCAAGAACGCGTAGAAGTAGAGACAGTACTTGTAGGCCCAGACAACACAGGAACGAGAGCAGTCAGTACTGCCATCTATCCGCAAACGTAAACGCATCCATGTCTACAGAATTAACGTCCGCTAGGAGCGATGACTCCTGAACAGAAACAGAGGACGAACGACAATCAGGCTTTGAAACATCGTCGAGGTCCCGAAGAAAAGACGTAGATGCAAAAGAGAAAGACCGGTCCTAGCAACCAGTCTTTTCTAAAATTACAAGCGTCTGGTCCGTCATCTAAAAGCATCAGATGTGATCGCATGAATATTCCAGGTAATATTTCTGACTGCAAAGGTTACAAGTCAGTTTAAAGTAAATGTATCTTCAAGGTCTTTGGCAGACATCTGACGCAAAAGGTAGACAGACAACAGACGATCAAATGGATGACATGGTTGTCATACGTTGACAGAAGGTAAAGACCCGCCGGCAGAAACCCGCTGGCGAGGCGGTATCTTCAAATTTGAGGTCAAATTCTTATCAGTCCTCAAATGTATTAGATCAATTGATCATACAGATAATAATGGTAAACAAATTCATGACGATCAAACAAATGCTGTAGCCCAAAACGATGTTTTGGACGAAGCAGTCGTAGAAGAAGGACGGGCAAAGAACGTTGCCTAGGTGAAGTCGAAGCCTGTTGTAGCAGAGTACTAGGTACTCGGCGAAGGTAGCTTTGGAAGTTGAAGTAGACCGCCACCTGGAGACTGTCTTTTGTTGTCCCAAGCAGCGGCGGATGATTGAGTAATTCCGGACTTGATCTTTGTCCCGGCCATCAGACCAGGAAAAGATCTATGAAGAAACTAGATGTCGTCGACGAGAACCATTTTTTATTGTCTTCTCAGGGAAATAAAACTCACACCAGAGCTAATAATAATTTCTCAGTGAGAAGAAATTAATTTAATGCTTAACTTAATTTCAATTTTAAGTCTAATTCAGTATTCTCACGGGAAAATTTTGGTTGTGAAAAATAAATATTACATCTAGTTAAAAATGCAATATGTACTTGCAGAATTGTGTTCCAAAGTATATGCACAGTTTCTTAATAAAAATCTCGTGTTCTCTTCCTTGACAAAAAAAAAATATCAGGAATAAAGTGATAATACTTGATTACATAAAGAGAGTAATTTGGTAGGCTCATTCAACTGTAAGCATAGTACATACGCAAGGTGTAGTGTATGGCCCCGACTTGCGTGACGTCAAAGGCAAAACAACAACAGCAACAACGAAAGTGAATGGCAGAGAATCCTCTGCGTGTTCCCTCTCTTGATCAAACGATATCAACGAATAAGCAGATAACACTTGATTTAACAAAAGAGTAAGTTTGGTAGGCACATTCAACTGTATGCATAGTGAGTACGCTACCTTAAGTGAATGGCCCAGAAACATGCGTCATGTCGAGGGCAAAACCACAACAACGAAAGTGAATGGCAGAGAAACCACTGATGGTCATTATGTTATAGTTTAAAAATTTGCAAGAATACTTCCCAACAGAAATCTTGTAGTCCTGAGACTACGTTCTCGTTGTAAAACGTAAATCCTGGGCGTAACTCCACCCGGTAGCATCATCCCAGTACAACACTCCAAATAGATGACCCGCCGACAACGAAGATGTCCGCTCCAAGCGCGATGTCGAGGGCGAGCACGTGGCAGAACGGGGAGTCAAAGCACACCAAGAAAGCCGACTAGGAACGGCAACGTTTGGAATATTCAGGGAATGTTTGATTAGACATTAGTTCAATAAAAATCTGCTAGTAGTTAGTTCAGCAAAATAACCCTCGGTTACGTCTAAATCTAGCCTAAAGGAACTCCAACAAAACGCGTCCACGCAGGGTGATTGCAGGAAGAAAAAGGAGGTATTCATGTGAGCACATGGAGCAGAGTAACCCGACTGAGCTCCCTAAGGGGAGATAACTTTTATTCTGCAATTGGATCTCTTAAGGAGGATATATGCATAGCAATAGCAGGTGAAGATTTAAGCAATAAATACTGGCTTTTTAATTGTTCTGTCATACCGAAGCACCATACCGTAGGCAGACATGTTACACTCTTCTGACGACGGGCTAACCAGGCGAACAACAGTCTATCATTTTAATGTTAAGCGCCAAGTGAGGAAGGGTCCGTGTAACACTTGACAATTCACCTTTCCATCTTGCTAAATAATTGAATGTAGAAAGATGCAAAACTCTACATCGCTGCCATATTCAAAATTGAAAGTGGAAAGATGAAAAGTTATACATCGATGTCGCATTCCAGCTTTCTATCTCCCAAAATGAAAGTAGAAACACGGAAATCTTTATATAACTTCCGTATTTAAGGGTTCCATCTGGCAAAAATCGAAAGTAGAATGACTGAGAGCTTGACGCCGCTTCTGTATTCCGTTCTCATGAACTTTCCACTGTCAGATACACCGACAGTGACAAGTATATCGCTCTCGTATTTCTGTATGTCATAAATTCATTTGGAAAGCTGGAATACGGCTGCAGTGTCTAGTTTTCCATCTTTCTACTTTCAATTCTGCGTGACAGGAAGCTCGAATACGGAAGCGATCTCGTGTTACAAGAATCGGAAAGCAGCAAGTTGCCAGCGGTCTGTCGACTTTGACGTGTGCACAACACTTGCGTGCGTCTCTATGACCTCTACCCGTTGCCTCAGTGATTCGGTCGAGCATAATGAAATCTGCATTTATCCCAAGGTGGATCATGTTTCTGAACAGTCGAAAACTGATATTTATCCACGCCAATTTTTCTGAACTACAGAGATCGTGATACCCCAAGTGAAAATTACTCATATTATTGTCCTACCAATATCGTTAGGCCAAGTTTAAATGGGATTATGTTTGTACGTATTACTTTTCTTCGGCGGTGAATCGTCGTATCCTCTTCCCAAAGTCGTCCAATAGTACAAACGGTCAGCGGGAAAACGGAGAACAAGTTTTTGATGTCAATGCGTGTCATGGATGGCAGGGTCCTGCATTGCATCAGGGGATAGCAGTGGGATTTTATTGTCATGGATGTAGGGGGCCTAAGTCATCATGTTTCAGGACAATTAAGTGGCTGGTTGGGATCGATCAACAATTCAATTAGCCTGCCCCCTCCCTTATGTAACGTGACATCAACTTAATTGCCAGCCCGAGATCCCTGAACTGGCACAGTCGTAAGAGCGAGCCTAAATCTGGTGTATCGGGTTACATATAGCACTTCAGGCCTTTGGGAAAATGTACGCGGTACTGTGCTTTGACAATTTAATTAGTTTCCTGTTACATAAGCCATGTAACCGTAGATTTCTGGATAAGTGATCACCTGTCATGCAGATGAATGAATGCACAATTTATCACGTGACTGAAAGAGATACAATAGGTCCTCAGGGTTCAGGTTCATTGCTCGATCATTGCAGATCAGACCGATAAGTAATAGTTATCTCGGAATGCGGAATGAACACTCACACCAGTCCGATTTGAATACCGAGGTCACGAAGCGACCGAGGTATTTAAATCGGACTGGTGTGAGTGTTCATTCTGCATGTACCCCGATGTCGAAGGCGATAAATAACTTACACAATGGCCGCATTGTGTAACACATCATGGTTGTTTCAGGACAAACAACACATTTGCATACGAAACATAACTTCCACAACCCGTTTGCCTTGACTGGCAACGATTTGGTGTAAGACTCACGAAATTTGATTGACAAAGGATCTGATGCAAGTTGTATTGTCAGTCTTTTGTCCAGGATATTACCTTTTCAATGGGAGGTCTTACACCAAAGCCTTGCCGTTTGACTGGTCCGTAACTCTCACGTTATCGTTACAAAGATTTGTAACAAAAAGATATATGTAATTGATATATATACGTGTCACAATCTACATTACGTGATACGCATATGAAGCAAAATATGCAGACATACAAATTACATATCCCTATGTTCATACGCATGATCTCATACTATGCCTATAATTAAGGGAATGTCTGACAGAAATTCACGTTTACCGGTACACATTTGACTTGTACCCACACATATACGTACGGCAGAAAATTGATGCGTTACGACATACAGACGTATCATATTTTGACTGCCTATATTTGAGGCAGTCGCTGTTTCAATGTATGTATATCAGAAGGCATATAGTGTAACGCTCACAAAAAGAAATTTTGACGGGATTCAGTGAAACTACAGCAAGAATGCACGACCGCGACGACGCTGGTGTCACTCGACAAGAAGTTATGTGACTGGCAGCAAAATAAACCAAAGTGTGATATTTACATGGCGTATTTCCATGCAGATCCTATAACGATACATGTAGCTTGTCACTCCAATAATGAAAGTAATTCTGTATTTGACTGGCATTTATCAAAGCTGACTTTTGATTTAGTGGTGCTCAATTGAGCCATCTTCGCATATCCAAGTCGAACACTACACGTGACGGAACGCTAGTGTAGCATTTAACTTGAAATGTGAAGATGAATTGAGCTTGTGTCTCTCGAAATTTCACTTGAAAGTTCGATATCAAAAGGCTTTTGTATCATTTTCATACGAGTTATCTCCCGTCGCACATTTCAACGGACATTGTTCGTTCTTTCAATGATTAATCTTAAAATGTTTGATAAATCACTTGAACACCGGGTACGGGTTAATAAATTACTTTAACACTCACCCACTTATTTCTACATGAAAACCTGCTAATTCCTGAAGGCGACCAGGCGATTCACGTAGACGAATGCCCAAGCCAGACAAAGAAGTCAGTCTTGAAACTAGGGAGGTGTTCATGTCAAATATTACCCCAGATTTGATCATTACGGCAAAAGAAAAACCCCGGTTACACAATAGAGTCAGTGTGTAATTCCTCATATTACCCCGGCAGATTGAAGTTACTGATCCTGGCCCAAGCAATGAAAAGCAATGTGTTACTCGTTATACCATACCGAATTTTGTATCATGTGCATCCGTTGTGTCCGCAGTCGTCTCACACATCCGGCGATGTCTAACACTCCCTCCTTCTGCGCATGCTCAATCAGCATATCCAGCGCTATGTAAGTTCCGGTCCTTCCTACACCAGCACTGAAGATACGGGAGAAAGTGGCATAGTATATCAGTACCAGTTGCGTTAATTGTCTTAATGTATCGTATTGTTTGTAGGCGTTTAACATTCAGCCGTTCGCGAGTGTTGATAGACGGATAACCGAAAATTTAAAACATATAAGAGGCCATTTCACTTGAATAATGGAATGAATCTTATACCCAGAGAACTTCTTGAAGATAATCACGCATCGTAAGGTAATCCAACACTTGGTGATTTCAACGAAATACTTTCACGGAGCTAGATATGAACACAATTTCAGCAGAATGAAGACAGAGAAAAATGTGTTGGCGTGCGCATGCGCGAGACTTGCAGGGCGAGATCTGACAAGAATTTATTTTCTTCACTGGTTATTCAGTGTGAACACAGACGGCAATAAGTGAGGAAAGTTTCACTGTTACAATAACGCAACTTTTACGGTAGACACCAACAATGGGGGACTCGCACAATACTATTCAATCTGATTCTGTCAGTGTTACTTCATGTTTGTCAAGTTTGGCCCAGTCAGCCAATCAACTGAAAGAGTTATTTTTTTCAGCTTATTTTTTTGACCATTCTAAACAGGCATAAAATGAAAGTCAAACATAAATCGAAATGATATGTATTCTTTAATCATAGACTAATATTATCCCACACATCCCTGTGCATGCGTCAGCAGTACTATGTATTTACTGTCTTCGTCATCATACCTGCAATGTACAATTGTGGGTCCATCTGTCTCCACATTCGTGTCTCGTATCTTGTCCCGGAAGTGAAGAATTCCTGTCGTATCGTCTGGCGCAGCATGATCAGACCAACTCCAGAAGTGAAATTGTTTCACCGTTCTGACGTCATCACACTATAATGTTATGTAATTAAACAATTTTAGTTTAATAGAACGTGAATAATCCTCATGGTTTGCATGCTGATGTGCATAACATGAGTGACAATTGCCCAGAAAACAGATATTCTTTTTTATAATTAGGTAGTGTTACAGTCCTTGAACTTTTTCTTAAATTTATGAAAGTTTATCTCACAAATCAAAAAGTGCTCTGACACATTCTATTTTTATTGTATTTTCGTGCTCAGCGCCGCCAGTAAAGAGATCATATTTTAAAGAAAATCTGTGGACTTTGAAGAAACTCCCGCGAGCTACCTGAAAGGGTTCGGATTTGGTTGATATAATATACAGTATCACTAAATGGTACCCTGAAAGGCAGATTTTGTCCTCGTGCACTTCGCTGTATTGCAGACAGACGAGACTGTTAATGAGGAAAATCATCTCAGACAGCAGTCTTACACCTTTGTTTAATTGGAGAAGATTGACGGCTGCCAAAATCGGACAGCTTTGCTTGGCTCTCCCTCAAATTTCAACGAATATGGAAGGATTCCGCTCACCTTTAAAACACACACAATTTCCGTTCAAAGTTAAACATGGCTAACACAAGGCTAACAACTTCTTTATTGCTGTGGAGCTGGCGTTTCGTTGGAGATACTTCCAACTTTTTCAAAGCTGCAGGGTACCGATAGTTATACGCCGATGATTTCTAAATGCCTATCAACGAAATTACATATAGCTCGACGAGATATTAGTTAGACATAATCCAGGGCGGGAGTGGACGGAATTTTTCTAGTAATATTTGCTAGAACCTTCGAAAAGCTTGGTTTCAATGAATGCCACGAGACATGACTACCAAAGCTGTTCACCGCTCCAACATCGATAAACATCGACTATGGTTTAGTTGTACATTTACTCATATACAGTTGTATTGAACTCGGAAATAACACGAGCTGTTTCATGGATTTATGAAATTATGAATTGTGATTGTGGATATGGACTTGGATAATGCGTTTATGGATATAAATATATAGAATGTACCACAATTGGTCTATTACTGTTTACCGGTATTGTACTTATCCTAAAATCTACGCCCTTATTTGGGATAGAGGAGAGTCCTATAATAATTGCTCCTCCGTCTTGCTTTTCTGTTCAGTGTATATCTAAGTGATATATTATTCAATGAAATCGCTATTATTATCACAAATGGATATTACCTTTGTTAGTTTGAAATTTCGGACAGTGAAGTCAGCAAAGTCTTCCGTGACGAGATGTTCAATTTTCATATCTTCTGTCATCTTTACGTCAGTCAGTTCTGGCCAGTATTGGTCGCACTTACGCTGAAATGACGAAGTCAAAATATGAAAGTTAAATTAGTCAGCTGACAGCAACCCAATTACATGAAGTACATCAAGATTAGTTAACCGTTTAGTTGCAATATTCAACGTAAGTGAGTGATAAGATGCAATGACGATTGGAACATAAAACATAGGGAACATAGGGAAGTCAAATATCCCTACAGGCTAATATTCTGACAGAATATCCTTACGGGTTGATATTCTGACAGAATATCCTTACGGGTTGATATTCTGACAGAATACCCTTACGGGTTGATATTCTGACAGAATATCCTTACGGGTTGATATTCTGACAGAATATCCTTACGGGTTGATATTCTGACAGAATATCCTTACGGGCTGATATTCTGACAGAATATCCTTACGGGTTGATATTCTGACAGAATACCCTTACGGGTTGATATTCTGACAGAATATCCTTACGGGTTGATATTCTGACAGAATATCCTTACGGGTTGATATTCTGACAGAATACCCTTACGGGCTGATATTCTGACAGAATATTCTTGCAGGCTGACATTCCTACAGAATATCCTTACGAGCTGATATTCTGACAGTATCCTTACGGGCTGATATTCTGAGAGATTTATCATTATTATGATTTATTATTTCAGCCATGTTTTTGTTGTATCCGTTTAATTGGACACTTCGACTGATAAGAAATCAGAGTGTAATATACTCAACTAATAAAGCACTAGCAAATGAGCATATTCAGTTATTATTACTGAACACCCAAATTAGCCCTGAAATACAAATATATGTTTCGACATTTAGTCTGTCGAATTGCAGGAGCGGTCAATCTTACGAAAGAGCTACGATGAACAACTCAACATCGGAATGACGCTTAAAAATAAAATTATGAACTACATTCCAATGGGTATTTCAGCCCAGGGTCTAAATTACCTGCCCAGCAGTAATTACATTCACCATTACGATAATCAACACGCGTATCTCTTAAGATCGCTAAACGAGCCGATAAGCGACATTCGCTTTATTTAGCTGGTAAATCACAGCAATTCAAGTTGACTAATCAAGATACTATGCCTCAAGTTGTGATATTCAATGAAACGAGCGTAAAATAAGCCAATGTTTCAGATCTTTTGCCATTTGGTTTCATATTCCAAAGATACGATGTCATTCACACGATCATTTTAACGATAATCAACACAAAACCGGCATTTGAGTACATTCAGGATAATATAAAACTACACCACTAAAGAGGCTGATATGTACCTCATTTGAACGCATGCAATTGTTGTTTCGTGTCATCTAACATTATTTTTCCTGATTTTGATTATTGGTTAAAAAGAGTAACTTACTCTGCCAGTTTCAATCAAGTTGGTGAGCATGACGATTTTCCCAGTCCTTTCCTGCCAAACCATTCTCCAAAAGTCAGCAGTCATTGCAGAAGTTGGGCCTATAGCCAAAGATAACCAAGGATGAATATTTGACGAAGATGCAATTTTTATTCAATTTAAACGGAGAACCAACACTTGTGGCATCAGCATTACAGAACTAAAAGGCATGAAAATACTCCGCCTCCCAGATATGACGCCCCATGGAATATATTTAGCACACACATTTGATTAATTCATTCGGGTAAAATATCTAAAATGTTTTGATTAAAAATAAAATATTTCAAATATAAACTATACAAATGAAATGTTCCAACCTACCTTGTGTTGCAATATACGCTCTTGGTCGCTGGTAACCCTGAAAATTGTTTGTATAATGTTAAGTGGTCGATTTGAAATAAAGGAACTTTTTTTTGTACACCCAATTTATGCCACTAATCTCCCATTAGTTCACTATTAGTTTGTATTGGGTGCACGTCTATAAGTATGAAACTGGGTTGCCTTCTCAATCCCACAGTGTACATGTTTTAACATTGCGTTTTACTGATTCTTATAACAAGTGATTTTAATGATGTCAATCATTCAAGGCTGTTTTCGCGGATGTATATAGCGAAATGATGAACATAACAAAAAAACAGCCGATTACATGTTCTTGCTTTGTCTGAAGAGAATGCGTTATATTGTTGGGAGTCTCATAAGGTTTTGAAAGTAATGAAATTGAGAAATATTCTCCCACACAGCGAAGTCAGCGCTGATGAGGTTCAATAAAATTGTATTTAATATTGGTTATATTGGAACAGTCGGAGAAACTACAAATCAATAAGTCACTCCATTTCATTTATTCACCAAGATAAATTAATTGTACAATGTATAGTTGTAAAATGCAGTTGGCGGGAATAAAACCCCAGGGGGCTTGTTCTATCCCTGTAGAAACAATTCGATTATACAAAAGAATATAAGTTAAAGCTGGTGAATGTTGATATGAATGTAAGCGGTGATAACATTATATAATAAAAACAAACACGTATCCTCGGACAATCAGCAAACTATGTTTGGTTAATGTATTGATAATGATTTATATGGATAATACTGGAGCAGCACACTGGGGGAACTAAATATTGTTGATATGGTGCGATTTTGATGATGATTTAAACATGGAAATGGATGAAAATGTTTTTAAACCAGGGGGTAACTTGTTCCATATTCGCGGTCCTTTGACCCTCATAGAATGAAATGATAGGTCAGATGAATAAAACGGTCTATATAGATTTGTATTGGATTTCTGTACGATAGAAGTCACTGATTGTACTTTCTCTTGGAAATGAATTTTACGTAGCAAGCTCAAAGGTCCAGTCTCGGATAGAGTAAAACTTAAACGTATAAGAGTGACAGCTCAACCAAATTGCTACACCTTCTATATACGTTCACTCGAAGCTTCGAGGACTCGAACGTGCACACCGGTTGTTCAATCTCTCTATTTTTTAACGACATCGTGTCACCAGTAGTAAGGTCCGATTGTGTTATTCAGGAAAGTATCGAGTACATACGTCGATATACGAGGCGTTGATATAATCCGACCCTTCTTCTTCCGTTTCGGTCAGAACAACTCTGTTACTGTCAACTGGGGATAAATATTTGAACATAACAGTCCCTATACTCCAATTTCTAATACGATGCCATACGCCATGCGACGGCGAAAAACTACAGTGCTGCAATAGTAGATCATTATTCTGTAGTATCCTTCCAAAGCAGAAAATACATCCCAAACATGATCAACAACTGTACTGATCTGTTTGCCGAGCCATTAACATGTATATACATATAATTAAGCCGATGATAGTATGGAATCTCGAATGTAGTTGTTAATGGAGAATAGAAATCAGACAAAAATATAGGGAATGAGATTTTTCTCGAAAGTGGAATGTTACAATGACAGGATCACATCATATGGTAGCTGCCTTTATTACTTCTACTGTAGGAGAAATGTACATTGAAAGTTGCAAACTTACATGGTAATATATGTCGGTATCTGTTCTTCTTCATGCTCTCCGGTTTGTTAGCCTCATTGGAGGAAGATAATGGGACTGGTATGTTCTAAACATTAAAAAAATCAATTATTTTGTTTAGTTGGTAGTCATCTTCCCTCGCAGAAGATAAAACTGCCGTATGGAAATATTGGTAGTCATCTCCCCTCGCAGAAGATAAAACTGCCGTATGGAAATATTAGCATAACTTCATCCATATCGATAAATCCAGATCAAAAATTTTTGTGAAACAAATTCACAGAGTTTTGTCTGAAATATCATGCGACAAATGCGATCTATCTGCCATATTTCCAAGTGCTAATTCAAAGTACATGTGTATACGGTTTAGGTAAAATTTCAGTCGACTCTCCACTTCGAAAGGGACAAATGCTACAGAACCGCTCATATAAAACTTTATTTGACTTGCAGCATCCGTTCGTAAGTACGCTTCGAGCAACATTTTCCACCAAAGGGCACAGCTTAAAGTTTACCTCAAAAGCAGTCTCCAGTCCATCCGGGTCCTTCAGTAAATGTTGCACATGCGTAAACATTTCGTCCGTAAGAAGTCCGTCCTTCTTGCGGCTGACCGTGGCACAGTTCTGGTACATCCTCTCTACATTCTCGTACGTTGCTGGTGTTGTAGGCGGTTGTGTTGTGTTTGGGGGATCGAGTTCTGTCGTCGCTGAATTAATAAATTTTGGGGAAAGGACAACGATTCAAAAGAGATGTTTTATATATCTACTCCCGGACCCTGGAGAATCACCGATCCAGACAGCTATAGGGGAACAGAGCAGGCCTATCTTGCAGATAACTCACTAAAACTGACAGATATCGAAGCGTTCAGTGTCAAATCATCCCACTTGGATTGTGGCGCATATCATTCTGCAGTTTTAAGGGGCCATGTGGATACTCCATAGTCTCCACATGAACATCTGCAGTAAAAGCGCGGCTGAGATACAAAGGCTACGTCCGATAATCCACCGTATTCTTGAGTCTGAATGTTAGGTGCCGAGGGATGCTTTTCTATGGAGTCATATGGGTCCTGTTTAGTCGGCAGACGTCGTCAATTTTCCCCGCCGTTTGTATATCGCTCCAATTTAAGCTACTCATACTATTGCGATTTGTTAAAGATTAGTTCCATTAATCCTTATATCCTATTACCCCGAAAGATTGACACCTGAAAATACCTGTCGGACATAGATGAGACAAGTATGCGCGACAGATTCGACATGCTTCCCTAGGTTTTGTTAAATTCGACCGGGTCTGATGCTGAAAGTGCTCTGAGTTCCATTCCTATTGAGATCACGTGATTTATTCTTCCATATTCTTCTTTATTCTTCCATATGGGTGAAGGATGTGAAAGATGTCTAATTTTTTTTTCAGAACTGGGTACGACGTAATGTAAGAGACTTCTTGGATTAAATATTCGATCATAAAATTGACTATAATTTCATGAAGTAAAGTGCAAATAAAATTGAATTGAATTGAAGTAATGATTAAGATAAATACCTTCTAGGGAACCTGGAGTATAGTTTTCATATTCTACCACGTTGGCTCCTGTAGTCTTGTTTTTTCGCCTTCAAAATAATCACAAAAAGTTAAGTTAAGCAAAAATGAATAAATTTTCATACAATAAAACGTGTCATATCTTGCTAGCCTACATTGTATACCACTGTTAAGCGCTAATATCTAAGTTTGTCAATGTATGATTCTGTGAACTAGCCTACATTGTAAACCACTGTTAAGCGCTAATATCTAAGTTTGTCAATGTATGATTCTGTGAACTAGCCTACATTGTATACCACTGTTAAGCTCTAATATCTAAGTTTGTCAATGTATGATTCAGTGAACTAGCCTACATTGTATACCACTGTTAAGCTCTAATATCTAAGTGTGTCAATGTATGATTCTGTGAACTAGCCTACATTGTATACCACTGTTAAGCTCTAATATCTAAGTTTGCCAATGTATGATTCTGTGAACTAGCCTACATTGTATATCACTGTTAAGCTCTAATATCTAAGTTTGTCAATGTATGATTCTGTGAACTAGCCTACATTGTATACCACTGTTAAGCTCTAATATCTAAATGTGTCAATGTATGATTCTGTGAACTAGCCTACATTGTATACCACTGTTAAGCTCTAATATCTAAGTTTGTCAATGTATGATTCTGTGAACTAGCCTACATTGTATACCACTGTTAAGCGCTAATATCTAAGTTTGTCAATGTATGATTCTGTGAACTAACCTACATTGTACCACTGTTAAGCGCTAATATTTAAGTTTGTCAATGTATGATTCTATGAACTAGCCTACATTGTATACCACTGTTAAGCTCTAATATCTAAGTTTGCTAATGTATGATTCTATGAACTAGCCTACATTGTATACCACTTGGTTTCTGGAGATACCAAGTTTGCCAATGTATGATTCAGTAAACTAGCCTACATTGTATACCACTGTTAAGCTCTAATATCTAAGTTTGTCAATGTATGATTCAGTGATATAGCCTTTGAATAACCAAAAAACTAGATTGTATTAAAATCTATCATTTCTGGGAATCAGATATGTGCCAACAGATTCGCTAGGAAACATGTACACTCGAAGAATGTTTTTGTCGTTGACTGGGCTTTGCTCGGTAGTTACAAAAAACTGTGTTCTTGTAAAAGCAACAAATTGCGGTGTTTGAAATTCCAAGTTATACTACATCTTCTGAAATTAATCTTCTCAAATAGCAAGCGTCATATACGACATTCAATATCCAGTCGTCGTCCATAAAGGAATTGCCGCGTCAATAATCAAAATACCTATTTCCCATGACAGATAGCACCAATTCCGAATGTGCATGAAATAAAAATAATAAAAGCACAAGATAATATTGATATTGTAAATATTGGCCGCCAGTGGAATCACAAGGTGGGTACAAGATAATATTAATATTGTAAATATTGGCCACCAATGGAATCACAAGGCGGGCACAGGATAATACTAATATTGTAAATATTGGCCGCCAGTGGAATCACAGGGTGGGTACAAGATAATATTAATATTGTAAATATTGACCGCCAGTGGAATCACAGGGTGAGTACAAGATAATATTAATATTGTAAATATTGGCCGCCAGTGGAATCGCAGGGTGGGTACAAGATAATATTAATATTGTAAATATTGGCGGCCAGTGGAATCACAGGATGGGTACAAGATAATATTAATATTGTAAATATTGGCGGCCAGTGGAATCACAGGATGGGTACAAGATAATATTA
This sequence comes from Hanleya hanleyi, assembly GCA_036873755.1. Taxonomy (NCBI): domain Eukaryota; kingdom Metazoa; phylum Mollusca; class Polyplacophora; order Lepidopleurida; family Hanleyidae; genus Hanleya; species Hanleya hanleyi. The sequence continues at coordinate 4,717 of JAVTVY010019611.1, read as the reverse complement.
ATATTGTAAACATTGACCACCAGTGGGATCACAGGGTGGGTACAAGATAATATTAATATTGTAAATATTGGCCGCCAGTGGAATCGCAGGGTGGGTACAAGATAATATTAATATTGTAAATATTGGCGGCCAGTGGAATCACAGGGTGAGTACAAGATAATATTAATATTGTAAACATTGACCACCAGTGGGATCACAGGGTGGGTACAAGATAATATTAATATTATAAATATTGGCCGCCAGTGGAATCACAGGGTGGGTACAAGATTATAATATTATTGTAAATATTGACCGCCAGTGGAATCACAGGGTGAGTACAAGATAATATTAATATTGTAAATATTGACCACCAGTGGAATCACAGGGTGGGTACAAGATAATATTAATATTGTAAATATTGGCCGCCAGTGGAATCACAGGGTGGGTACAAGATAATATTAATATTGTAAATATTGGCCGCCAGTGGAATCACAGGGTGGGTACAAGATAATATTAATATTGTAAATATTGGCCACCAGTGGAATCACAGGCTGGGTACAAGATAATATTAATATTGTAAATATTGACCGCCAGTGGAATCACAAGGTGGGTACAAGATAATATTAATATTGTAAATATTGGCCGCCAGTGGAATCACAGGGGGAGCATGTTAACATTGGTAGATATACACTGTCAGTAGGACTGGGTCAAATTGACCAGATATTTTTTATACAGACGTGACGGACCCAAATATTTGGGTCCTCCTGCCCCAAGTATTTTGGGTACGTCACGTCTGTACCAGATCCTTCTGACAGTGTACGAGGAGAACGGACAGGTAAAAAAGTGCGGTCACTTAAGGACGCCGCGATTGATCCATTCTATTCAATCACTCACTCACTGACCCGAACTTTTCTGACCGAAATTGTTCCGATTCCCCGACTATTCACCAATAGAACGCGCCCTGTTATTCCAATGGTTACGTCAACTTACTTCCTTGTAAGGCAAATAATCAGGCCGATCAGGCAGACCAGTAAAACTGCCGCCACACCTCCTATGATGCCTCCTATCGCCTCCCTCGCTAAACCGGGGGCCTGGCCAGTCAGGGGACTTTGGCAAACCTTACTGTTGGGATTATCGAGACATCCCGACTTACAGAAGCCAGTTAGTCGGCTACATTGTTCTGTGATATTGTGACACTGACACATTCGGTCACACTTGGTCCCATACCGTCCGGGCGGACAGACTATAGAAAAATAAGATGTTAAAAGTTTAAAATTGTGAGAAATTTGCACACTGACCTTCGCCTTGATTTTTTCGTCAGTGGGAAGTCCCGAGCAAAAAACTAATATGAAATTGAATTCGAAGCATGAAATGCGACATACCAGTATGCAAAAACCTATAGAAAAAGACTTCTCTGTTACCAGGAAGGAGGTTTGTGTTTATTCAAAATGGGTAAGTAAAGTCAATATACTATGGAGCCGTAAAAGTGACACGCAAGATTTTTTAAAAATTGTCTCGTTACGTCTTTGTTATGTCGTGATCCCGCGATCTTTCTTATCTCGTGATCTCGAGGAAACTGATCAATAGGAACCAAGAATTATCTCGCGATCATGCCATCTTCGTTAAGTCGTGACCTTGAGATAATTGACCAATAGAATCACCCGGAGAATCCGCCATTTTCTTCACGGACAAGACACGCATCATGCTATTGACGGATAAACTAAACGTCTTCACACGAATGAGCATGCTAAATGAGAACTATATATCTGCAGCGATACACAGCTGGTTATTACCGTACCCCCAAGACAGACATAGACGCGTGCCTTGTCCGTGAAGAAAATGGCGGATTCTTCTGGTGATTCTATTGGTCAATTATCTCGAGAGCATAAGATAATAAAGATGTCGAGAAAGATGTCGAGATAACGACATAACAAAGATGTCGAGATAACGACATAACAAAGATGTCGAGATCACGAAATAACGATGTCGAGGTCACGGGATAACAAAGATGTCGTGATCACGAGATAATTCTCCATTCCTGTTGGTCATTTATCTCGATATCACGCGATAACAAAGATGTCGAGATCACGAAATAATGATGTCGAGATCACGAGATAACAAAGATGTCGTGATCACGAGATAATTCTCAATTCCTGTTGATCATTTATCTCGATATCACGACATAACAAAGATGTCGAGATCACGAAATAACGATGTCGAGATCACGAGATAACAAAGATGTCGTGATCACGAGATAATTCTCAATTCCTGTTGGTGATTTATCTCTATATCACGACATAACAAAGATGTCGAGATCACGAAATAACGATGTCGAGATCACGAGATAACAAAGATGTCGTGATCACGAGATAATTCTCAATTCCTGTTGGTTATGTATCTCGACATCACGACATAACAAAGATGTCGAGATCATGATATAACAAAGATGTCGAGATCACGAGATAATGTTAAACAAATCTTGCGTGTCACTTTTACGGCTCCATAATATACAGCGTCACTTAAAATGTTCATTACAAATCAAGATATATCAACTACAATTACCGGAACATCCGATCCCAAGGCTTTCTCCGGCGCATCCCGACATACAACGTCCGGTCAGCTTGTCACAAACTTCCGCTGAGTCATAGCAATTACAGGTCTCTTTGCACCCCGGTCCAAACTTTCCACCTGGGCATTCTGTATAAAACGACATAATTAATATTAGATTTGTTGATCATATATTCATTTTTTGGTAAATTTCCAATCAATTCTACAATAAAATATGTAAGCACGTTGACATTTGGAAATACAATTTTTAGAAAAAACGTCAATCAATTAAAGTAGAAGACAACATCTAGACTGGGTACGGTCCCAGCTATCAACGAAAAAGACCGGTAACCGTTGACATTTTAAGTTCATGAGAATTTTGTTCTTCACTGTCGTTAACCCTATCTGGCCTGGGGGCGGGGGCGCACTAGGCCCCTACCCCTAACAAACTTTTCGCCGCATCTGTGCAACGGGGAAAAACAAGAGAGCTGAAACTTTCTGCATAATACGCGAATGCCACTGGCATCATTTTGAGACCATTTCCACACTTCATAGGGGCAAAAGTTAATGGAAAAGTTCGATCTGTTCTGTCTATTTTATATTATTTATTTATTTTTTGTTATATTTTTGTATTTTTCTTTACTAGAATGGCATATAACTGATTGATTTACGTTGCCAACACTCACTATTCTCAATGATATTAATCAGTGTTTGAGAGATAAATATCGAAAAATAAATAATTAGTAAAGTCTGTCAAAAAATTAGGTGAAAAATGGCTTCAAACAATATCATGTCACTGTGGCGTCATCATAGTGGTCATCTTAGATTTCTTAACATTTTGACGTAAATATATAGTATTGAAAGTTTCATCCTCTAGATACAAGATACAAGATACAAATATTTATTTAAAGGCGAACCTGATACAAAAATATAAACATTAGCACAGATGGCTATTTGTCGACTATAAAACAACAATATACATGTATAATAATCAATATCACAGTCTTAGAGAGTCTATCCCCAATGGTTAGCGAAAATAAATGCCAACCTCCCCTCATCCATACAGACCCCAAATAGTCCAGGCCTGGTAGGGTTAAAAGACTGATTAATGATAAAAAAAAACAGATACTGTTTAACATTGACACCTACTTATAGAAGCATGAAAGGTGGATCAAAATTCTTAGATATAGCTCAAAACAAACGACAACTACCAAAAACCGGCGAATCCTGTCAAGATTTAGGCAGAATTTGACAACAAAATGGCAGACGTCACCTGTCTTCTCCTTTGTTATCAGGGGCAGTAAACCAGTCTAGAGAACAACTTGCCTTTTTCACAGCTACTTCCGGTCCACCCGGCAGCGCATCCCGATGAACAGTACCCCGAAATATTGTCGCACACTTCCGTCGTGTCTGCACAGCGACACCTGGCTTGGCAGAACAACCCATAGGACCCAATTAAACATGCTGAATTAAAAAACAAGCAAACAAAGATGAGTACGAATGTAGGATGTAGCTAGTGCGGATGTAGGATGTAGCTAGTACGGATGTAGGATGTAGCTAGTACGGATGTAGGATGTAGCTAGTGCGGATGTAGGATATAGCTAGTGCGGATGTAGGATGTAGCTAGTGCGGATGTAGGATGTAGCTAGTGCGGATCTGAAGATACTTTAAAAAATAATCCCTTCCTATTCGTTTTCATTGTAACACGGAACGTGACACAATACCTCTGTGCTTGCGATCTTGGGTGAGTGAAGGGACGGACGAGCGGGAATACTTCTCACTCCCCTCGTCCTGACCTGACCGAGCAACTATATATCAGCTCCCCAATCCCTCATCCTACAACTATACATACAAATTACGCACCTGTCTGACAGTCTGTACCAGACCATCCCGGGGCACAGCCGGACGCACATTTTCCGGTAATCTTGTCACAAACCTCTTGCTTGTCTAGACACTGACATCGACCATCGCAGTCCGAACCAAAGGTAAAAACTCCACAGTCTGCAAAATTCGACAGCACAGTTTAATCAAAGACAAGTGTATAGCTAGGTCTATTTAGATAGTGTTGCATACTCTAACATATCGCCAATTCGAACTGCCCAAACTCATTTTCGTGTGGAAAGCCGTTTTGGTATTTATTTGTTTATTTTCTGTTTAAAAAAATATTCTGTTTTTGAATCAAAAATTCTTT
>JAVTVY010019610.1:0-77929 GCA_036873755.1 Hanleya hanleyi | reverse complement strand
ATTACTGCTAAAAATAGACACCATACCGCCCTATTTAAACCGGTTAAACCGGTTTTTCCGGGTTCTTACGACCACGCCCTAATTACGTCACAAAACCGGTTTTTCCGGTTTCTTACGACCGGTTAAACCGGTTTTACCGGTTAAACCGGTTTGACAGGTTTCTAAGGACATGTTAAACCGGTTTAACCGGTTTCTTACGACCACGCCCTAATTACGTCAAAAAAAACCCCGGTTTTTCCGGTTTCTTACGACCGGTTAAACCGGTTTTACCGGTTTCTTAAAACCGGTTTTTCCGGTTTCTTACAACCACGCCCTAATTACGTCACAAAACCGGTTTTTCCGGTTTCTTACGACCGGTTTTACCGGTTTCTTAAAACCGGTTTTTCCGGTTTCTTACAACCACGCCCTAATTACGTCACAAAACCGGTTTTTCCGGTTTCTTAGGACCGGTTAAACCGGTTTAACCGGTTTCTTAAAACCGGTTTTTCCGGTTTCTTACAACCACGCCCTAATTACGTCACAGAATGACGTCAAACGCGTCATACTTGACCTACTTTCGTTCTCAATTCTGACTGGTCAAAGGACACAAGGACGCATCTACTACTGATGTACGACGACTGAAAATTGAATGATGGACTAGACGCTGATATCACTGCGATCATGCAGAGCAAGAATTATGTTTGTACAATCTGGAGTAAAGTCTTTCCATGAAGTGATGCGTCGATCAATATATCCATTATACACAAGCGTATTAAGCAGCTCTAATAATCTCTTCTAGGCGTCCGATTGTGTACATAAGACCGGCTCAGTATTTCGCAGGAATGATGCATTGTTTCAATTCAATTTTAAATTTAGATGGCGTGTGCAGCTGCGAAGCAGCTATGTACGCCAATAACTTTACGTTGAGATTGCTTTTTTTTTTTTTAAACTGTTCATTTTCAGGATTATATAAATAGTATAGAGTTGAATATCTGTGCAAGATGTTGAAGTTTGAAGCAGAGAGAGCTTCCACAGATAGTATTATTATTAGATGGCGAGGCAGGTTAGAAGATTTCGAAGAGGAGAGGTACATAAATATCAACAGCAAGTACTTGTATAAATGTCACAACGACCCAGTTCAATAAAAAGTTTAAAAAAACTCATTAAAAAGGCCAATATAATATAGACAATATCAATAAGTATGAGGTACTTTAAAGTTATGAAAATGCTGTTACTACCTGAATCGGCGAGTGCGTAACATAAAATTAGCAACTGCCTTAAAAACTTTATCTCTGTTTCGTTCTGGGTTAAGAACATGCTCAAAAGTTGGATTAAATACACCAAAAAGTAAAAGTTCATTAAATAACCTTTGGCGTTCATTAATATGCCGCCTGCACGTCATTAAATAATGCTGGACTGTGCTTTGTATTTGTAACGACTGTTTTTATTGTTTTCCCCACGAAGGGCGTGTTCTTCCGATTTGTTGAATATAACAGAATAACCATGAAGAAGCCGGTCTAGCTATAAAGGCTTGCTCATTCAATCAATATTTTACGAGATTGCTTCTTAATAAATCTTGTACACAGGCAAACCGCTGCCAACCAGTATCACTCAATACCTGGTTGATAAATGTTTAGTAGGGACTTGATAGTTTTTGTGGGAAAGATCTCCTTGTAGTACGGTTCAGTTTCCAGTTGATCAGTAACCAGCCGGTAACCAATCGGCTACGGTCCCCATTGGATCCTATGCATTTTCTACTGATTGCTTATCAAGCAATTACGAGCAAGAAGTTACTCCTATCTTAATAACTCAATTTCCCACATTGGGCTACATATTGGCAACAACGCAGCGACCCATCGGTAACCTGATCGGTACTGCTAAGTTACCAGTCCATTGTTGCTTACCTACCAGTACATATTAGTGACTGCACGGTACAGGCAGGAAAGGTCCCCTTGCAGTACCGTACTGTTCATTTTTGTAGGTGGTCTGGAATTAGTCAGATAAGAGTACCAAAACGGCCACTCATCAGGTACCATACACTTCATTTATGGTACAATCCACTGACTGCCAATCAGTAACTGATCAGTAACATAGTTTGTGTACACCACCGCTGTTGTGAATATATACAAAGTGTCCAAAGAAAACAAGTTACAGAGTATTCATGTACAGTAAACATAATTCAATTCAATTTCTGTATTGGCACAAACACAATTCACTCACGAACATTTACTAAAAAAGAGCCAGTCCCAAGGTGTGTTCCATGCCATGATGATCTCACGGTGAAACATATTCTTTATCGAATGCATAGATTTTAAGATTGTAAGAGATGCTTTTTATCGAGCGACTACTTTGGAAGATCTTTTTGGTTGGGTGGGGGAGGATTGCATCTTGGGTTACTTGAGAGAAATCGAGCTGTTACATAAGTTTTAATGTGTGTATGTTTTAAAGCGTTGGATTACTAAGTTAGTTACTTGAGTACTTAGAATTTTGTTTGATCGTCGCTATATAGCTGAAATATTGCTGAACGCGACATTAAACCATAATTCTCTCTCTCTCACACATTGGCTATGGCCGAGAAACCATAGCAGTAAACAGTAAACACATGTCAAGTTTGAAAAGAACGTAGACTTTTGAAATTATACATTGAAAAGTTGAAGTGGAATAGATGGGCCGTTTATTTCAAGCCCCGGCTTGCGCTCGGAATTGTACAGATATTCTTTAATTTTACCGTTGTAGTCCGTTCTATGCTTAACATAAACGCCTCATCTATTCCTCTTCGACCTTTCAATGCATAATTTATCCTATCATGGTTCTTTTCAAAGTTGACGTGCGTTTACTGTACATTAATACTCTGTAAATTTCTTTGGCCGCTTGGTATATATTTACAAAGTAGCGGTGTACACAAATTATGTGAACTGCTCTCAGAAGACCAATATGTACATCAGCAGACCAGAATGTACATTGTATAAGACTTCTCTATGTAATTAAGTGCTTCAGCCATTACCTGATGAAACTATATAGAAATGTGTCAGTCGTAATGTTTTATATTGGAATTAGTAAAACCCCTCGAAAGTAAAATATATGGAAACTCAGACAACGAAATGTCTTAGTGATTTGTGGATATCGTGCCACACATCGACTAGACCTATAGGTGGCGTCATCTAGACGAAAACATTAAATTTTGTTTCTACAAAGTGGAAATTATAATAATTTAATAAACAACAGGGTACATGTTGATATATTGCCACAATATATTGCTTGGGATCATTATCTTTAGAAATAACGAATGTTCGCTTCACCTCATATGAAAATATAATGCCTCCTCGATCATATTCCATCGACTGTATCTAGTTTTATATATTACTGATTTAGTAGAATTTTTATTTCTACTTGCTCTTCATGCACTAGTTAATGTATGTATATTGCGTATGCACATTTTCAGCAGTCCCATTGAACATTTTTTCCTCGTGTTGTCGGGAGAAATGCATGCTGTAGCATTTTGACCCAACCCAAGCAATATATTATGACAAGGCATCCCCACCCCATACACACCCAGCAAAAAGGTGAGAACTATCACCCCGAGAAGGTGATGAGTTAGAGCCATCACCTTTTTGTATAATCACCTTTAAAAATGATGGTTATCACCTTTGAAGATTGATAAGCAATGATTGTAAATTAGGTCATCACTTTTTAATGGTGGTGATTTTGACTCAGCAGCCTTAAAAGGTGATGGCCGTAACAATTTAAAGGTGATGGCTCTAACTCATCACCTTTTAAAGGTGATTGCCAGGTCTGATCACCAGTAAAGGGTGATGGAACATCACGTTTTTTTCTGACTTTGAAGAATTCATTAAGTCATTTTAATTGTATTGCGCGGAATGAAAAACTCAAGTTAGCCTTCAGGTGGCACCATATATGAGTGTAAACTATGTCAAGGAAACGCAATACAAAACGTCATGTTGTTGCGATATACCCATGTACCAACTTTATAAAGAACCAGGTAAGGCTAGAAACTTTAGTCCTGCACATCAGAGAGTTCTTGGGTTGTGAAAAAAAAAGAAATCTACCGCTTCGTCGTGATGCCTAAAGTTACTTTGCTTAGTATCAGGAAGGAACCAAACGTCTTTTCAGACTACTAAATCCACACGGAAGACGACATAATTGAATAATATCTTCCGAGGACATACATATTACCATGGCGGTGTGCATGCTGGGGTAGAAAGTCGAAGCATATCCTGGAAATTATGTTTGAACACAGAAACCGTAGAAGAAATGATAGCGGTGCAGGGAAGGCATTCCATTCAAGGACAGTTGTGGGAATAATGATCCCCAAAATGACTCCTATACGGGGAATTGGTATGTATTGGGCATGTTATAAGGATTAAGAGTGTACTCAGGGATGAAGTGATGTTCTAGCAATGTCAAAATCGCCATGTCATTAGCAATGTGATAGAACAGTTCAAATATGTGAATCTGACGTCTTTGTTCGAGATGTATAAATCATGTTTCAATATTCAAAGTTTCTGGGTTGATATTTCGGGTAACATCAGTTTTAGTTCTGATGGCATCCGTGTTTGTTGGGTACTACTATGGCTGCTATCGCTGCCAGCCTCGCTGCCACGAAAAGAATGGCAAGAATAGCAATTGTGCACCCCGATCCGTTCAAAGCCCTTTCCTTGCCGTTCGCCAAACGCTATATAGACGATCTTCTCGCTGTGGATAATCACTATATAAATGACGCAGTGAAGGATATATATCCCCTTCACTGGATTTGAAGGAAACTACAGATAGCCCTACAGGCACATCATATTTATACCTATATCTCTTTTAAAATGAAGCGGGCCTTCTCTCTCGTCGACTTTATGACAAAAGAGATTATTACAATTTCGACATCGTAAATTATCCCTTTCTGGGCAGTAATATTGGCGTATACATATCTCGCCTAGTAGCATTTGCTAGATCCTGTGTTAAATGTGACGATTTTAATCAACGTAACAAAACATTGTCACAGAAACTTATAAAACAGGGCTATACCACCAAGCGCCTCCACTCAAAGTTTCTCAAATTTGGCGATACATATCGCATGCTGATAGCAAGATACGAGCGTAGCGTGCAAGATCTATGGCGTTACATTTCGTAACTTGTGTCTAATTCCGCTTAACCCGGCGCTAGGGGCCATATGAACCCATGTGCTTCAATATCCTCATGGTGCTCATATGAACAGGCACAATCAAAGCGTGACTGAGATACATCATTCTCTAGATGACGACTTTACAACGAATATTTTGGATTAAGAATACTGATCAGCGATACGAATTTCATATTTTTTGGAAAATCATGATGTCTTGCCGGCATCATTGGTAACTACTGACCGCTTCTCTCTTGCAGGAATCTAGCCTATGTTTATGTATACTATATTTGTCTTTTTGAATTTGGTAATAATACTGTTATATGGAATATGGAATAGGTCCATGGATTATGGACGCGGATATTCTTTAATGCATGGACGACGGCTGAATTATGAATGACGGACCAGAGGCTTGTAATCCACCAACGTGAGCCGTATTCATGCTGGGCTATTACACATAAGCTGTAACATGTACATGTTATTATATTATACATATAGTCATAATCCGCCACATCAATTGCAAGTACTTTCCGTTTTTATGCAGGATATTCCAGTTGTATGATGGTTGGGTACTGATGTTCGCTAGTACTCGTATACTTCTTGACACGGAGCCTCTCATTCTAGAATTCTGCAATCTGTCATATATTAAATCAGTAGAGGAAAATCGAATTGTGATAGACCTATGCATATACATAATCAACTTGATGAGCTAAAATGTATTAGCGGATCAATTTCCATGTAGTATGCATTCCAAACATTTGGAATGCATAAGCATCTTGGGGTTTGACACATGATTGTTATATAAAATAGCTCCCTGGCAAAGCAACCCTCTAACATAGTGCTCTAATATGTATTCGAACCACCCGTCTCTAATGTACAATTTCTGGGCGATTGGATTAAAAGGAAAAAAGTCTTTGTATTAATCATCTTATTATGACTTCTAGGAGTAAAAGTTTCGCCCCACTGAGTGGATGCCACTTTAAATCGTCCATTCCCGTTTGTGTCACAACCACTGCGTGGACCACCACTATCAGTTAATAGCTTCTAATCTGATGTTTTAAATGCAATATTTTATTTCTCTAGCTTATAAAGAAACCCATTTATTCTTAACAACCATTCAACATGGGAATTCGAAATTTAGCATGGCGGTTCTTAACCAGTTAAGGGAGCCAGAGTTGCTTCAGTTTCTGCTGAGATGTTGATACGTGACCTTTGCTATTTTTCACTTTTTTTACATTAAAAAAAACCCCAGAAAATTCCACAGAAAAAGAAGTAGGTCAAATTTCGAGAAAAAAAATGAGGCACCGTTATTTTGTTGAAGTTGCGTTACACTCATCAATTGAATGAAAACGGTAGAAAAATAAACGTTCCAAAATGAAGGTTCATTTACTTATGCATTGACATTCAGATCGAGAGACCTATATCTCGGCCTACATATGTTTGTAATCCTGGGGAAATAAGCTTTATGATAATATGTATGTTAACTAAGTACTTAGTTCTCACTATGAAAAATTGAATACACCAATGTGTATGACATTCTGATCAAGCGGGCTGCAATATGTTACACATGCGACAATATAGAATGTCAGACTTTCGTTTTTTCCCCCCTTTTGGGCATAAAACTCTAGAAAACGGCCGTAAGTAATATGCAGTAATTGACTTAGCACTTCAGGATAGAACTATTTGTATATTCCACTATATTCGCCGCCACAAATGACTCTCCGGACAGAGCTGAAAACTCCAGCAGAAGAAAGGTATAATGATATGTGTAAATGCCAAAATGACGACTTTCATTTTCTTTTCTTCTGTCAAAATCTTAGGAGAAACTACCTCGTCATGTGTATAACAGACCCAATTATAGGAAAATGAAACTATTGTTACAAGCGACGGAAAAATATAAACCACTGAAACTGTATAAAAACTATTTATTTGTAAACAATACAATTGTATAAAAACTGGTATGCAGAACCAAACATACTTCTTGAGATGATTTTTCTCTCTGACACACTTTCATTTTAACTTTTTGACATGAAAATACGGTCCCTAGCACCGACTTTAGCGGTATTAAATACAGTAGGATATTGTAAGATGTAAGAAATATTCCTTCAAGAGCCATGATGTAATAGCTTTATCAAGTCAGTTAATGGAATGTGATGCACTATGTGGCTGCTATATTATAGAAACGTCTCAAAAGGCGAAATATTAGTAGAACGGAAATTCTTAAGCAAAACGTAAGTCTGTGAGGCTGTACGCCGATCAAGCGCTTCAATCTCCACCATATAATTACAGCCACAAGTAAATACGATTAAAATGATTTTTATTGTTGGTAAATCTCGTGGCTAAAATTTCACCAGGAGAATATCGCCATGTACAGGCAACGGCTACAACGGTGGTGGAAAAAGATAACCGAGTTGTTCGAAAAATACCGATCGCTACCCTGTCGTTTACGCCATGATATGAAGATTATCTTAGATTAGATTATCTTAGATTAGATTATCTTAGATTATCCAATGTTTCTCAATTATATTATGCCAACATATCATTTCTAACAGTATTAGTACTATTCATCGAAAGACATCCCGTATTGTGGGATTATAATTAAAGACCATTTTACGTTCTCAGTTTGGATGAAAGACCAAGCAAAGCTATATGTTGTGAGCCTATTAACCAAAGTTAGATGTTTCGTCACTGTCCTGGTACAAAATAGGGTAAATATCTTTATTGACAATGGTGCGGTCATACGATCGCCACTGGGACCAATACTGACACAGACACCAATACAATGGACTACTTGGAACACAAATTGACCACCCGCAAAATCGGAAGATGTTCAATGTTCAAGATATGATCACCATTAGGGCAGTAGACTGGACAGTAACAGGACCTCTACGTTATTTCCTACTTGTTGTTGTAACCTGAATCGAGTTGGAGAAATGGCAGAATTCGGGACGTTGTCGAAATCAGGAACATCAAACTGTTGCCAAATTAAGGCAACTCACTTTCAACATTGAGGAGATATGACCGAATACATACGTTCGCCTTTACAGCAAGAACGAGGCGTAGAATATTGAAATCACAGTATGGATTTCAAGAGAATCAATGTTGTTACCTATTGATAGAACAATTGAAACGTAGTTCCTTGAAAAGAAGTGCCAGTTACCTTCTATTGGAAAAAGTGGCCCAGAGTTCTCAAATTCCTAAACAATTCCAGTTCACTCTTCCCGAATTCGACAACGTTCATGATTTCTGCAATTTCCCAAATTCCCTTATGTTGATGGTTATTAGCTCCGAAGTTTGTTATCTCTGCTTTGTTTGTTTCAATTTATATATAATAATAATATGTTTCCGGTGGACCCGGCTTCGTCGAACCAGACAAGTAGCGTTTTATAAAACTGTCATTCAACTCTCGTTGATGTGAGCGGATATGTGGCGCACGAGACTGGAGCGATAATTCTGTTTGGTCGATAGTCAGGTGCCATAGGCGACCTGGATTCGAGTTCCATAAAACCATTTTGTAATTTTCTATTCCTATTATGTGTGCATCGACGTTATTACGACGGCCTCTAACAAAGCTGGCAGATCCGGATACCCTTATGTGTCGAGCAAGAAAAATACTATTGATTAGTAATGTGGATGTACGTGTTTGTCAGTAATGAGTATTCAGTATTGAAAGATGTATACGTGAATATTATAATCTATCATATTTTCTATGAATTTGGTTATCAGCAACGGGAAACTGATGTAAGAATATTTGCAATCGATGATTTCTGTAGAACGTTTAAAAACGTCTGAAGTGAATGAATTGTCGCCATCATCCCAAATGAAGACAAAGAAAACCGTGCAGTGATATTAGTTGAAGGGAATGTCGTGTCTAAAATGTATGAGATGTATATATACGTATAACTGAGTGCACGGCACACCTTAAATCAAAAGACGGTAACTACACCTGCGAGAAAGAGAAAGCGCAGACTTCGATTGAAGCCACTCCTCACAAAAATATCTACAGCTAGTGCGCTGTTCACGACATCATATACAGAGGATGTAATAGCAGGCGTCAGGTCCAACATTCAATAATCACTCGTCGTCCGCAAAAGAATTCCCACGTCAATAATCTTAAGTTAGCATCGATTTAAAATATGCGTGAAATAAAAATTTGTCAAACTCAGGATAGTTTCCTACAAAAGAGAAGCGATCAACAGTTATCAATGACCTCATGATGTTCTCTACATGAAAGCTTATCAATGACATCAATTTGCTTATATCACAAAAGATTTCCCACGTCAATAAAAAAAAGTTAGCGTCAATTCAAAATATGCATGAAATAAAAAATTGTGAATCACAGGATAGTTTCCTACAAGAGAGAAGCGGCCAACAGTTTTCAATGATAACAGCAGGACATCATGATTTTCTCTACATACAAGCTTATCAACTGACATCTATTCTTTATCCGAAGGAATTTACAAGCGCTTCTCTATATGGTGATGATTGATGTCAATAACATGGAGATGTAAAATACATGCTTTTCAAACGGCCCTTCGCTTCACACTCACAAACCAATATTCTCCACTTATATTATGGGCACCACACTAATCAGAAAACTATAAGCGGGAGAAATATTCGTAATACAAGTTCGTCATTCAATATTCAGTCACGTCCGTTGAAGAATTTCCGCGTCCATAATCAAAAAAACGTATTCCAATTTAACAGCATTAGCAACAAATAAAAACTGAAAAAACCCACAAAATCAGACTAGTTTCCAGCATAAGAGAAGCGGTCAACAGTTTTCAACGATCATGACAAGACCTGATGATGTTCCAAAATATATCAAATCGGTATCGCTGATCATTATTCCCAATCCTTGGTTTTTGTTGTAAAGTCGTTATCTGATCGTTGACCATTCACACAAAGATATCCCGTGTATGTGACAGGGTAGGGTTTACCTTGTTAATTCACACACAGAGATGAAGGGCTCTCTGTCCGAGTAAAACGCAATAAGACGAAATCTGGCATAAGAGATCCTGCCTGCTTCTTGTTTCTATCGCACCTTGCGACCAGGGAGCATTCATTATCACAAAATTTAAGAATCTTTAAGAGCATGTAAGGCGATATATACGGACAAGATATGACAGTATGACAGCACCATTGACGACGACAAGTCATGCACGGCAAATGGCTCGAAGAATTACTTTCTCATTAACCAAAGAAAAAAGACCGGTCCCTACTCCCTCACGCCCGTGGATATTTCTGACCAGGTTCAGGTAAAGCTATAATCATGCTTGGGACATTTCGAAACAACGGACGTATGAACAATGGACAGTGTTCCTTTCATGTAGTAGATTTCCGAGACAACATTATGCAGATAGTGTACAATGTTTCCGAATTAGCCGGAAACTTTGACCTATACCATCGTCTCGGTAAATCTTGTCTTCAAGTTAAATACTACACTAACGTTCTGTACGTGTAGCTATCGACTTGGATATACGAAGATAGTCTATATAGGTTCTCGGAGAACCTGAATTCGAACATACCCCCACTCCGTCTAGATGTTATAGCATTGTATCGAATGTGATGTTCAATACCCGATAAATAACAGTGAGCACCTGCAAAACTGTACGGTCAACTGTTCTGTGTTCTGTCAACCAACGTTTTCGGCTGAAGCATTCGGGAGAAATCGTGATAAGGTTTCATGGGGAAATCCAAGATGGCCGCCCTGTGGCCATATTGGACTTTCGAATCGGACCAGAAAAGGTATCTGCACATCTAGATCCCAAGGGGAAGCTGTGTACCAAATTTCAGAAAGATCCGTGCAGTAGTTCCTGAGAAATCGTGATAACAAGGTTTCATGGGGAAATCCAAGATGGCCGCCCTGTGGCCATATTGGATTTTCGAATCGGACCAGAAAAGGTATCTGCACAACTAGGCCCCAAGGGGAATCTGTGTACCAAATTTCAGAAAGATCCGCGCAGTAGTTCCTGAGAAATCGTGATAACAAGGTTTCATGGGGAAATCCAAGATGGCCGCCCTGTGGCCATATTGGATTTTCGAATCGGACCAGAAAAGTTATCTGCACAACTAGACCCCAAGGGGAACCTGTGTACCAAATTTCAGAAAGATCCGTGCAGTAGTTCCTGAGAAATCGCGATAACAAGGTTTCATGGGGAAATCCAAGATGGCCGCCCTGTGGCCATATTGGATTTTCGAATCGGACCAGAAAAGGTATCTGCACAACTAGGCCCCAAGGGAAATCTGTGTACCAAATTTCAGAAAGATCGGCGCAGTAGTTCCTGAGAAATCGTGATAACAAGGTTTCATGGGGAAATCCAAGATGGCCGCGCTGTGGCCATATTGGATTTTCGAATCGGACCAGAAAAGGTATCTGCACATCTGGACCCCAAGGGGAACCTGTGTACCAAATTTCAGAAAGATCCGTGCAGTAGTTCCTGAGAAATCGCGATAACAAGGTTTCATGGGGAAATCCAAGATGGCCGCTCTGTGGCCATATTGGATTTTCGAATCGGACCAGAAAAGTGATCTGCACAACTAGACCCCAAGGGGAACCTGTGTACCAAATTTCAGAAAGATCCGTGCAGTAGTTCCTGAGAAATCGCGATAACAACAATTGTTTACGGACGGACGACGGACGACGGACGACGGACCACGGACGAAAAGCGATTTGAACAGCCCACCATCTGATGATGGTGGGCTAATAAAATGGTCCCCGGCGGCCAGCTATTGTATGCCTATACTATAGCCTACCTTTTATATCGTTCTTATTGCTCATTAGAGAAACAATGCTAGAGGAAAAGTCACAAGAGTAAAATATGCATTAAGAGAACGACTGATTGAAAGAGTTTCTGATATGAATGTAAACCGTTGTCTGATTTTGCAAGATCTAATACGCCAAAGATGATAATCAAATTTTGAGGAAAATCCTGACAAAGACCAAACTCGTATAAAGCTATGATCACCGACCGGGTTAGTTTTACTTGAGGCAAGTTAAAGAGTATTTCTGTTTCCCCCAAGCTATAGATTTGTTGATGAAAACTATGTAGTCTTTGTCCCTTGTTGATCTATTTTATAGTACATTTATTATTATTCTTTTTTGTAGCAGAGAATGTGTTCGGTTCTGTTTCAAACATCTACTACAAGCTGAGTTGGATCAAATACAAATGGACTGGAACCAGCACCGGATTCGATCCTGCAGGCTGTCTGGTTTTCCTGGTGGCAAGCCCGACTTACTCTATTTCACTCCGGAAATCTTCGGTAAATTGCAGTATCTTTTGCGAAGATCGTGTTCAGATTTCGAGATGGATAGACGAGATGGAACTTAACGTGTTCTCAATAATGCTAGAATGCATGCACTGATAAAACTATGATGGCCGAGAAGGGGCATCGCTGTACATTGTGTTATGAATCTGGACCGACACACGAAGGCAGGA
Source organism: Hanleya hanleyi (assembly GCA_036873755.1). Lineage (NCBI taxonomy): Eukaryota > Metazoa > Mollusca > Polyplacophora > Lepidopleurida > Hanleyidae > Hanleya > Hanleya hanleyi. The sequence goes on along the minus strand of JAVTVY010019610.1, from coordinate 65,383 downwards.
TGCGAAGGACGAAGGCGAAGGACGAAGCGCGAAGTGAAGATGCGAAGGCAGGGACTTCGCGCTTCGCATCCTGCCATCGCATCCTGACTGCGCGCATCGAATCCTGGCTTCGCACTTCGCATCCTGCCTTCGCGCTTCGCATCCTGCCTTCGTGTGTCGGTCCAGATTCATAACACAATACAGCGATGTCCCTTCTCGGCCATCATATAAAACGAAAGTTGTCCTCCCTTTGTTAATTTCACGCCCTCGTCGTCACATTCTGTTATTGGTGTACCCTCACACTCAGTTGCATTAATTCGCATTAAATATTTGTAAACACATTTAACGACATGTCAGTTGCAGTTTACTAGAGGATCGTCCTATAAGAGGTTACGCCAGGAATACCAAATATTCGTTTCCATCTCCGTAGGTCAGATTTCAAGCACAAAATATAGAAAATGTTACATTTTCACATATCTATGATGGAGTTGACGCGATTGTATGTGACTGTTGACAGAGACACAGACATCGCGAATCGTAAAATTTAATTTTGGGTGGGCATTATCCAACATTTCTCTTTAAACACCTCGTGAACCAGAAACTCCGTTTATGTTATTGTAATCAACATTCACTATTTTGTGGATATAGTGTATTTTCCGCTTGGTTCACAAGGTGTTTTGAAAAAGTAAAAATGTGTTTCGAATTGTTTACTGCATGGAAACAATGTTACGGTTGTCATCTTCGCTAGACCGCTACGGTTTCAAGACACAGCGTCAAATCTCTCTGAGTAAATATTTGTACATTTCGTGATGGAAATTTTACATCTGGAGATGAAAACAAAATTCTGGAATTTTGAACGCAACACTATGTAAGACGATCGCATCAATCACTGAGCTGAAAATGTCCGTTTGAAAAACGAAAACGAGTCTTTATCGTATTCTTTATCTTCGTGAAATAGGTTCGTGTATGAAAGTATTTGGTAACGTTTCACAAATCAATCTCTTCGTTATCCTACAGGTTCAAGGGACAGAAAACTGCACATACATCTCCAGGAAATTTTCGCTGTGCAACAGTTTAACAGATCACTCCTACCAGAAAATGAAAATGAAGACTTCCACGCTGTGTCGAGAACTCCTACGCGTAAATGACAAGGATATCCCAAGTGACGCGTTTCAAGCCAGGAGTCTATATGGCTGATGTGCGAATTAGGACTCTAAATGATTTTGCGAATTTCAGAGGCCACAAGAAATGTCAGTGCGAGTTTTACTGATTATTATATACTTTCGATTAAGATAAATTGCAGTGCAAAGTACTGGACACCTACAGGAATGTCTTTCTGTTGATATCTCAAAATTTGATATAGAGATTCGAATCTAACGCCAAAAGTTTTCTTTGGCTAAAATAGCGTATCCGGTAATGCAAGTATACAGTGTAATTCTACCCTTATACATTCACTCGTAATTATTTTATTAAGCATTGTAATGGGGAAGAGATAACAATTGTCTTCTTCTCCTGGCATGGTCGAAATGAAAAGCATATACGAATGTAATTTCAATTATTTTGACTTTAATTATTATAACCTTATACAAAAGCGAAATAATTTAGTTGGATAACGCTCGGTTACAACCAATAACGATTAACTGGAGTGTCCACAGGCTCAGCTGTGAGAACCAGAAGAAACTGATCACGTTTTCATTATTTTTTGTCATATCACAATTTTTTCGAAGAACACACATCATGATCAAATTACTATCACTTGTTTGTCAGAATGAAAAGTAATCACGGAACTACAAGTCACAGAATGTCACTCTTAGACAACTTAAATCGAATTTTGTAGATAACCTTATAAATACAATAGTTCAATCATTTTGTGCATTGTCATCAGATCTGTAAACTACCAAGAAAAGTTAAAATCTGAAAATGAACTAATTAGTGTCTATCACAAAACGAAACAAAATAGCCAAACGATCCCATACTAGATACCTATCTCTGAATTAGGGATTGCATAACAATTACTGTATATGCTGTGTTATACCACATCTGTCCTGCATTGTACCAAATCTGTGCTGTATTATACCATATCTGTCCTGTGTGATACAATATCTGTCCTGTATTGTGCCATACTTGTCCTGTATTATACAATATATGTTCTGTATTATACCAATTCTGTGCTGTATTATACAGTATCTGTCCTGTATTATATCAAATCTGTGCTGTATTTTACCATATCTGTCTTGTATTGTATAATATATGTCCTGTATTATACAATATATTTTCTGTATTATACAATCGCATAGTGGTTGTCATGAATAACAACAAGTTCAGCAATGTTCATACAGTTTATTATCCCCAATGTTACATCATACCCAGGCTGGAGGAGCCGCCCTGGGTATGTTTAGTATGTTCACAGCAAAACAAATTGAAATATCAAACACCATGTTTTAATATTTAACGCACCGTTACATTAGGTACAAGTGTTTACTGAGCTCTAGTCAACGATCAGCATATAGACATATTATGGTATTCATCAGTGCACGGGTGACGCGTTATACCGATGAGGTGGTCGGTCAGCTTGGTAACGAAAAACATAACATTGGTCACCCTCTCCACTGTCCACTTGGTGTTGGGGCGTTGGTGTTGGACCCATTCCAAGGGATCCACGGTATCCAGTTTCTCCAGCATCGTCTCTAGCGACGCTCGGTTGATGATGGTAAACGGTTGGTCAAATAGCCGGATGTTACTGCTCGGGTAAAAGTATAGGGCTTGGACTGTCTCTTTATGCTGCAGCACATAACCAAACGTCAGATTCAATTTGAAGGCCGTAGTTTGATCGTTGAAGATGGCTTCCACGTAGCTGCGTAGACGGGCGAGGTCGGTCAGTCGGAAATTGTAGATATCTTGAATAGGGCGATGACGGTAGAAAACAGTGCCGGATCATGGGCCAATGGTGCCGATAGATGTTACTCACTGAATGGTATTCGTGTAACAGATCGCTAGGAACATTTACGGGTTCGTCCACGAAGTGTACGTTGCCCTCCACGTCCTACATAGTCTGGCCCAAGGTCTTGTCGTCGGAATTTGACTGTTGAATTAGAGCAACATCATCATCGGCCCTCGTGCGATGAGTGGGAGTTCCCGCTGTCTCGATACTGGTGCCTATGGGCTCCTCTACCTGTAAACGTGGCTGCGGAACAGAGTGTCGTGTGCGTTGGTGTCGCAGCAAATGACTGGTCAGTTTGAAAAGCCGACCACATTCTTCGCATGGACGCTTGGGTACTTCATGGGGTGCACGTGTGTGGCGCTGTAAATGATCCGGGCGCTGAAACGACAGTGTACATATCGTACAGCTATACCGGGCGGTTCCTTCGTGCTTGGTAGCCTCATGGCGGCACAAGTCGTACAGACGAGTGAATGATTTCGAGCACGTAGTACAAGTGAACATCTTGGTGGTTGACAGAGTATCTGATAAAACGGCCAGGTCGCTTCCCTTTTATAGCACGCTAGCTGGTGATTTATTTTTAGCACACTCAGTTAAACTACCCCAAGTCGAGGACCGAGACTGGTGTACTCGTGTACGACTGAGCCGCATTGCGCGCGCGCGTGTGTGTGTGTGTGTGTGTGTATGTGTGGGCAGTGGGTTTTACATCCGGGATCTTGTCAACATCCGGGTTTCCAAGTGGGTTTTTCCCGTCCTTCCTCCGTCTTCTATCCGGGTACTGTGGTTTTACATCCGGGTCCTGATCTTACAGCCGGGTTTTTCCATGTTTACTGTCACGTGACCGGATCCGGAAGTTGTCGCAAGACAGGTGGCGCCCCGATATTCACCTCCTACTACTTCCAGTACACCAGTCTCGGTCCTCGACTTGGGTAGTTTAACTGAGTGTGCTAAAAATAGATCACCGGCTAGCGTGCTATAAAAGGGAAGAGGCCTGGCCGTTTCATCAGACACTCTGTCAACCACCAAGATGTTCACTTGTACTACGTGCTCGAAATCATTCACTCGTCTGCACGACTTGCGCCGCCATGAGGCTACCAAGCACGAAGGAACCGCCCGGTATGGCTGTACGATATGTACACTGTCGTTTCAGCGCCCGGATCATTTACAGCGCCACACATGTGCATGCCATGAAGTACCCAAGCGTCCATGCGAAGAATGTGGTCGGTTTTGAAACTGACCAGTTATTTTCTGCGATACCAACGCACACGACACTCTGTTCCGCAGCCACGTTTGCAGGTAGAGGAGCCCGTAGGCACCAGTATCGAGACAGCGGGAACTCCCACCCATCGCACGAGGGCCGATGATGATGTCACCCTAATTCAACAGTCAAATTCCGACGACAAGAGCTTGGGCCAGATTTTGTGAGACGTGGAGGGCAAAGTACACTTCGTAGACGAACCCATAAATGTTCCTAGCGATCTGTAACACGAAGACCATCCAGTGAGTGACATCTACCGGCGCCATTGGCCCATGATCCGGCACTGTTTCTACCGTCATCGCCCTATTCAAGATATCTACAATTTCCGACTGACCGACCTCGCCCGTCTACGCAGCTACGTGGAAGCCATCTTCAACGATCAAACTACGGCCTTCAAGTTGAATCTGGCGTTTGGTTATGTGCTGCAGCATAAGGACACGGACCAAGCCCAATACTTTTACCCGAGCAGTAACATCCGGGTATTTGACCAGCCGTTTACCATCATTAACCGGGCGTCGCTAGAGACGATGCTGGAGAAACTGGACACCGTAGATCCCTTGGAATGGGTCCAGCAACAACGCCCCAACACCGAGTGGACAGTGGAGAGGGTGACCAATGTTACGTTTTTCGTTACCAAGCTGACCGACCACCTCATCGGTTGAACGCGTCACCCGTGCACTGATGAATACCATAACATACCGAGCATACTCCATATGTCTACATGCTGATCGTTGACTTGAGCTCAGTAAACACTTGTACCTAATGTAACGGTGTTTTGCTGTGAACATACTAAACATACCCAGGGCGGCTCCCCCAGCCTGGGTATGATGTAACATTGGGGATAATAAATTGTATGAACATTGCTGAACGTGTTGTTATTCATGACAACCACTATGCGATTGTATAATACAGAATATATATTGTATAATACAGGACATATATGATACAATACAGGACAGATATGGTATAATACAGCACAGATATGGTATAATTCAGGACAAATATGTTATAATACAGCACAGATTTGGTATAATGCAGAACAGATATGGTATAATACAGCAAAGATATGGTATAATGCAGGACAGATATGGTATAATAGAGAGGAAACATTGTATAATACAGGGCAGATATGGTCTAATACAGGACAAATTTGGTATAATACAGAACATATATTGCATAATATTGGACAGATATTGTTTAATACAGGACATATATTGTATAATACAGCACAGATATGGTATAACACAGGACAGATATTGTATAATACAGCCCAGATTTGGTATAATACACACAGATTTGGTATAATACAGGACACATATGGTACAATACAGGACAGATTTGGTACAATACAGGACAGATATTGTATAACACAGGACAGATGTGTTCTAAAAGGGTAAGAAATGAACGTGTTTTAAAATTGTTAGAGGACTACTGGTCTTGATAATTATCAGACTGCGCTACTGAAAATCGCTGCCCCTGCTATTTCCAACAGTTCGACTTACGTAATTAATCAATCCCTGCTTCAGGGCGAAGTGCCACAACAGCGGAAAACGGCTCGTATTTCTCTCATTCACAAGAATAAGTCAAAACTTGATCCGAATAATTACCGCCCCATTTCGGTTCTCCCTATTTTTTCCAAAATCATAGAGAAAGTAGTCCACGAGCAAATGTGTGACTTCATTCAGGAACATAATATCCTGAACCCGACACAAGCTGGATTCAGGAAAGGTCATTCAACAGAGTCATGTCTACATAGACTGACAGAATATTGCTATGAACAACTAAATGACGGCAATGTCACTGGCATGGTTGCCTTAGACTTGCGGAAGGCATTTGACACTGTCGGCCATGGGATTTTGATTTCCAAACTTAATTTTTATGGGTTTCGTGATACGAGGTGGTTCATAAACTATTTGTCTGGCAGAAGCCAGGTAACTGCTGCCAATAGTTCACTGTCTAGTCCGCTGCCAATTCACTCCGGTGTTCCTCAGGGTTCCATTTTGGGGCCCCTGCTATATTTGTTGTATATCAACGACATCGTGTCCTGTCTAGACCACTGTGAGGCTAATTTGTATGCGGATGACACAGCCATTTTTATTTCAAATCCTGATGTCAATATTATTAAAGAAAAATTACAGCTTGATCTCAACAATATTTATACATGGTTATGTGCCAACAAGTTGAGTCTACACATTGAAAAAACAAATACCATGGTAATTGGAAGTCGTCAGAAGAAACGGTTTATTGATAGTGAACTGTGTTTAAAATTATGTGAAAATGATATTGTCCAGTACGATAATATTAAGTACTTAGTTTTGGTCATTGATGATAATCTTCAGTTCAATGAACACATCAATCAAATTGTCCGAAAGTTAAATAGAAGTATTGGTATATTAAAACGTATAGGAACTTGCGTCCCCAAAGAAACGAGATTTACCCTATATAATACGATTGTCTTGCCTCACTTGGACTACTGTTCTACAATTTATAGTGTTGCAAGTAAAAATGATATATCTAGACTCCAACGTAATCAAAACAGAGCAATGAGGATTATATTGGAATGTGGTCCCCGGACACATAGAGTGGATATGTTAAAGGAATGTGGATGGTTGAGTGTTAGACAAAGATTCTATCGTAATAAATGAACGCTAGTTTGGAAGGCTATTAATGGCAATACGCCAAGTCATCTCAAAACAAGTTTCAAGCATGTCTCTGAAAAACATTCATATAACACAATATCTGCTCCACTAAATCTTTTTCTTGGAAATTACCATCAGAATTCGTTATCGACTCTTGGGGTCACTAGCTGGAATAGCCTGCCAGACGAGGTAAAGCGTAGTCAAACTTTACAGACTTTTAAAAAACACTGTTCTTAGTATATAAGAACGTTTGTTGAACCTTTTTAATGTGATGTCTCCACATACAGTGCAATATACTACTGTGTAATATGTAAATCGTGATCATCACGTAATCATTTATATAACCATTGTCTCACTGTGATATTGTGATATTCTATTGTTTTAGGTTTTTATTGTTTTCATGTAAATATTGTAAATAATTTGCAAGGAAGAAAAACAGCATCTGCTGATTCCTTTGCAATAAAACTGAACAAATTGAACTGAACAAGATATGGTATAATACAGCACAGATTTGGTATAATGCAGGACAGATGTGGCATAACACAGCAAAGATATGGTATAATGCGTGACAGATATGGATGGTCCATCTCTACACCAAATACCTTCCTTCACTGCCCCAAAATGCCCACTTTCGCTACTACTCGTACTGATGACGTCACCAATGACGTCACAGATGACGCGAACATCCCTCAAATCCGATGTACACCCCGAGAACTACAAGATGACACCTCCCACGACGCATTCGGACCAATAGTGGTCCATTTCTACCCCAAATACCTTCCTTCACTTACCAAAATGCCCACTTTCTCTACTACTCGTACTGACGACGTCACAGATGCTGTGGACAGCCCTCAAATCGGGGTCTACACCCCGAGAGCTACAAAATGACACCTCCCACGACACATTCGGACCAATAGTGGTCCATCTCTAACCAAAACACACCACCATGCACCCCCCAAATGACCACTTTACTTACTACACCCAACTGCGCATGCGCAGATTGACGCGACTTGCAATAAAAACACGCCATTCTGACTCTACCCCACAAAAGCTTCACTTTGACAACTCCCACGACCCATTCGGACCCATAGTGGTCAATCTCTATCCCGAACACACCCCCACGCAGCCCCCAAAATGCCTGCTTTCTATACTACAGCCAGATTGCGCATGCGCAGAATATAGAAAACGGATGATACATTAGTCCAGTTCCTCCACGAGAGCTTCAAAATAAGACCTCATACGACACCATAGGACCACTAGGGGTTCACCTAGACCCCAAAACGTCCACCCAGTATGGACATATCTCCCATAGCCAGTATGGGCCTGTATAAAGACCTACCCGGTACTTTTAAAAAAATTTCACCGCTTACCTCCAAGACCCTTCCCATCGTGTTCTACAAGGCGAGACGTGAAAAACAAGACTAAACAACCCATAGAAAACCCACGAAAAATTTCCCTGGATGGACCTATACCCCCATAGCCAGTATGGGCCTATATACATTAGTAGTATATATATTCGTAGTAAAACCCACGAAAAATTTCCCAGGATGGACCTATACCCCCAAAGCCAGTATGGGCCTATATACAGACCTACCCGATACTTTTCACAAAATTTCACCGCTTACTTCCGAGACCCTTCCCATCGTGTTCTACATGGCGAGACGTGGAAAATAAGACCAAACAACCCATAGTAAAACCCACGAAAAATTTCCCAAGGTGGACCTATACACCCATAGCCAGTAAGGGCCTACAGATCTACCAAGTACTTTTCAAAAAATTTTACCGCTTAACTTCGAGACCCCTCCCATCGTGTTCTACATGGCGAGACGTGAAAAACAAGACCAAACAACCCATATCGCAATGAACATGTGTGAATTTCCCAGGATGAACCTATACCCCCATAGCCAGAATAGGGCTATATCCAGACCTCCGTGACTTTTTCGAAAAATTTCACCGCTTAGCTCCGGGACCCTTCCCATCGTGTTTTTCGTGGCGAGACGTGAAAACAAGACCAAACGATCCATAGTAAAATATAAAAAATGACCACCCCCATACCCCACATAGGCATTTTCTCGTATATTGTATAATACAGGCCCCTATTGTAGGAGAAATTCCGTGTTCCGCTTTTTATATTTCTTTTCTGGAGAAACTTTTACATACACCCACTCCTCCATCCTACCTCTCTCAGCAGACCCCGATAAGCCCGGGGAACGATATTAGCCCTTTGGGATAAGGTTGATAGGGGTTTTCCTCTATTGTAGGGGTAAAGTCCGTGTTCCGCTTTTTATATTTTCGGGGACAAATCCTCATTTTACATGTACCCACCCATGCACCCAGGCCCGGATAAGCCCGGGGACCGATATTAGCCCCTTGGGATAGGGTTGATAGGGGTGTTTCCCCTATTTTAGGGGTAAAGTCCGTGTTCCGCTTTTTATATTTTCGGGACAAATCCTAAGTTTACATACACCCACTCCCCCACCCTACCTCCGAGCAGGCCCCGATAAGCCAGGGACCGATATTAGCCCTTTGGGATAGGGTTGATAGTAGTTTTTCCCTATTGAAGGGGTAAAGTCCGTGTTCCGCTTTTTATATTTTCGGGACAGATCCTAATTTTAAAAGCACCCACCCATGACTGAATGGCCCTGGAGAAGCGCTTCACTTTGACACCTCACTCGACCCAATCAGTCCACTAGGGGCCCCTCTCGCCCCTGAAGTTTGCCGAACATTCGCACGAAAACCCACGTATTTGGGACTACTTTCTGTCCGCGGAGACAGACCGCATCACCGCCAGACCGCATCACCGCGAAGGAATAAATGCCCCAAGGTCACGCCCGATTCACGCAGACCGAAAGTGACGTCATACTTGCGCAGGACACTCCTGCGCACACCGCCCCATGACCACCCCATAAAACCGGAACCTGCGCAGAAACACCTGCGCAGTGGGGCAAATGCGAGTCAATATGCGGTCTGTATACTATTGATGCCCAAGTACGAATTCATCTGTAGATAGTTGACGTTTATTTATAATGATCGATACGAAGGAGATGGACAATATTGTCCTATCATAACTAATATTTGGACACTTAGTCCGCCCTGGGCTAAAAACAACAATTATCCACCACAGGACACACACCATCGTCGTCAATTTCTGCGTTCAGCCCGCCGATCTTTCGCAATACACTTCACAGCTTCCGAAAGCTGTACACTTTCTCTTCACTTCCGTTCCCACATAGACCGTACAACTCTCTTTTAAATCAAGATATTAACACCGGAGAAGGATCCAATCCTATAGGCTAGTTCCCACACTGCGGTTACACTAAAAAAAATCGAACACGTCCATCGGCCCGATATCTGTCTATATAAAGTGGGTCAAAAAGAAATATCGTGTCCTTACGTCTTGGGATAAGGGACATAAAAAACTTTTTCTGCTATAAATTAAATTTGCTGACGGGAAACAAGGGATGGGGCGCATGTGATCAGCTTAATATATCATAGACCCAATCTGATTAAAACTCAGACGTAAAAACCGCTCCTCATGTCCGACAGAGGAGCGGTTATTAAGTCTGAGTTTTAATCAGATTGTCATAGACCTACTCTGGTTTCCAGACTCAGTATACGCACGTACAAGAAACGTATATAGGGGAGGGGGTGTAAAAAATCGCTCATTTTGAGCATATATACTGTATGGATGGTCTCCATGCCCACTGTATCGGTGCAAACGGGCACGGTTCATACTTCATGTAAGAATCACGAGACAATGCATACAATAGTCAAGTGTGGAGACAACAATGTGTATAGAGCTGTGCCTTTTCAGCGACACAAAGACCCTGACATGAAGTATCGACCACGGGCACAAACACATATCATAAGAGATTCGATTTGACTAAGTTAGCACAGATGGCTACCCCAAATCATTTAATGAATCTGAAGTATTTTAGTTTTAGTTCAAATTATTCGATTTGACTTGACTGGGTTAGCACAGGTGGCTACCCCAAATCATGTGACGAATCTTAAGTATTTTAGTTATATTTCAGTCTACCATGCCGCCCCTTTCTACATTTCCCAAATGACAAAGTCAGATATGTCACTCCATGGCGTTGTTGCCTATCTAATTGAGATTATTCTGAGATTATTTGGATACCCCTCTGAGCAGAGGTTAATAAAAGTGCTCAAATTTGTTTTATTTCTTATTGGATAATTATCCTAATTTCTTATGCAGTGTTATCGTAGAAAAGAGAATAATAAAAAAAAGAGAAAAAAAAGGAAAATCTTACCGAAAAATCGACCAAAAGATTCATTGTATTTAATATGACCTGAGCGGCCATTTTGGATTTTTTTTATTTTTTTTTTTTTTCATAGATTTTCTGGTAGAGCAGTAAGGTTTATATTTAAGGAACCCGATGCACCTTATGCCACCAGGTGGCGTCACCTGCCGACAGGGGGCGCTACCAACTTGCCAAAACCAATCAGTATGCGCCAAATTTCATGCTTGTTTCCAGAAGTGCACACACATTGCCATTTTGGAGTTAAGCCACTGGACTTTCCCTGCCAGGAGACGTCTGATGAAAAACTGGCAGTTTGATCCATTACTGGATCAAGGATCTCTCGTTTATGACGCATTCTTATGACCATATCAAATATTCATCAAATATTTAAGTATATACCATGTTGTAGAGCAGGAATTAGAGCAAACCACGACCTTGCTGTTAGACATAAAACGCATACTTCAGCCAGCGGGCACTGAACATAAAGTGATCCTTTACTGGGTTATCTACGACGGACCTAAATATAGAGAGCCTGGAAGAATAAATCTGAAGACCGACCAGAAGATCGTCCTGTCTGAATCGGAACAGTACGTTATTGATTGGTCTAAGCGAAAAAAAAGTTGAACCTACAGTACTCTCTGATTAGCTGGATCTCACCAAGTGCAAGGTCGTTGAAACAATCCGCCACACTAACAGAAGTACATTTCCCCAAGCAACACAAGTACTGAGAAACCTAAATTCGCAAGAAATTCTAGCAAATCTCCAGAGTAAATTCGTCATTGTCCAGCAGACAAAGATCCAAATATTAGTATGTCCAGGTGCTGGTTAAATAAATGAGTGTAAACATCAAAAACGTCTACTTACTCCCAAACTGCATTTACTCTGGAAGATTTATTTAACAATCACAAAACGTTTCTCAGAGAAAGAGTATATCTTCCAACCAATCATAAATCGTAAAATAAATTTAAAAAATGACAGGCATTTCCCCGTATATTGTATAATACATATAATTGTAGGAGACAAGTGCGTGTTCCGCTTTTTATTTATTTATTTTTTATTTATTTTTTCTGTGAGAACACTCATGGCTGGATAGCCCTGGCGGGGATACCTCACTCGACCCAATGGGACCATGCAGCGTATTTGAAGTCTGGAGAATTTTCCCCCGGCTCCCCACGTATTTGAGACTACTTTCTGTCCGCGGAGGCAGACCGCATCACCGCCAGACAGCATCACCGCGGAGGACTACATACCCTGCAAAACTTGGAACTCTCTTGTGTTCGGAGGTAGCTTTTTGGTCATTCTGCCGGAACTATAGTGACCTTGACCTCTGTGACCGCCACGTGACCTCCTCGAAAGTAGGTCAAACTGATATTAAATCCCCTTTCTATACTACTACCGCATCACCGCCAGACCGCATCAGCGCGGAGGAATTCCAGGGTCAAAAGTCATGTGACCTTACCTTCCCAGCCGAGATCAAAATACTCGCTTCTGATTGGCTTTCAAAGCAAAAATTGGAACTCTTCTGTGTTCGGAGGTAGCTTTTCTCTCCAATATGCAAATTTTTGAGGTCAAAAATCAATCAGCGTGAATATACCGTGACTATATGATGTAAACAATGATTAACCCCGATAGTAGGACCTGGATAATATGTCAGCCACCAGGAGAGGTCACGCCCGATTCACGCATACCGGAACGTCACACACCTGCGCACACAGACCTGCGCACTTCCGTTCCGCATGCGCACTGAACCAAATGTGAGTCAATCAGGGTTTTATATACTACTGTGGTGTGTAGTGGAAATGTTGTCCGTTTGTGCATTCGTTGTTAAAGTACAGTGGAAAAGGGCCACTTGGGTGGACGTTTTGGGGCGTGTCGTAAAACTGCCGTTAATCTGCGCATGCGTAATCAGGAATAGTAGAAAAAGACATTTGAATGGACGTTGCTGGAAGTGGACCATCCGTGGTCCAAATGGGTCGTGTAACGTGTCATATTGCAGCGCTCGTGGGGTAATGTCCGACCGGGGTGGATTGTCGTCAATCTGCGCATGCGCAGTCAGGCAGCAGTAGGGAAAGATTGCATTTGACTGGAAGTTTTGGGTTCGAGGTGGATCATCCTTGGTCCGAATGAACCGCTAGGTTATCCGATTTAAGCGCTCATGTGTTAAAGTCCGACTGGGTTGGTTCGTATTGGAAGTGCCATCAATCTGCGCATGCGTAGTCGGACAATAGTAGGAAATTGAAGAAAATTGAAGTAAATTTCATGTTATTAAGCTAAAACTTATCTCACTTCAATCACTAATTGTATTTTGTGTTTACACTGAATCTCCAACCCAAGGCAAACATGAATTCCCCTACAAAATTCGCCTTGCAAGTCACGCGAGAGCTCACGCCAACACCTCATTCTAGTTCCGAGAGACACAGTGAAGATGTGTGTGAAACATCAGTTCTCAATAAGTTCTAGCAAATCTCCAGAGTAAATTGGTCATAGTCCCAGCAGACAAAGCTCCAAATAATACAATATTCATATGTAAATATTACTATTATCAGATGCTGGTTAAGGAATTGAGTGTAAACATACCATCATCAAATACGTCTACTTACTTGCAAACTGCATTTACTCTGGAAGATTTATTTAACAATCACTTAACGTTTCTCAAGGAAAGAGGTATTTGTCTTTCAACCAATCATAACGACATACCAAAAGTATGCTGGACTTCCAAAATGCACAAATCACCCTACAAAGCTAGATTCATAGCTGATTCTACAATCTGCACCAACTTTTTCTTCATCCCTGTTGACGAAGGCCCTTCAGGAGGTAAAACCATTTTGGGAAAGGTATTGCGCCACTATTTCTAACTAGAGCCTATGGGCTTTAATGAAATCTGGTAGCAGGGTTATTGGGGGATAAATTTGTAATGAAATAAACGCACAATTATATATTTAATTTCAAGTTAGGCACAGGTGGCACCAGGCACGAATGTATGTGCCTAAAACGCAATCACAAGTTACATCCTGTGGCAAGGTATATGAAGGGCCGTTCGCGCCATAAACGCATCCTTTGAACGTTTTTACTTCTAAAACGTTTAAAAATTGTACAGCGTTAAAAAGTTTACACGTTTAAACTTGAACCAAACAATCTGTTGTTATGAATTGACATTTTCCTGTTAAAAAGCAAGCGTTTCCAGTTGTAAATTCGCGACTTTAGACGTTTCCTATCAAAAGACAAACGTTTCCGGTAGTAAAATTTGGGTCTTTTAAAGATTTCCGGTTAAAAGGATAACGTTTCCGGTTGTGATCGTCCAATCAGATTTTTATTTGGGCCGCGTCTATTCCAACATCTACACCAACACGTGCAAATCTCCACTGGCAAACGTTTCCGGTATGTAGTGTATTTCAACCAATGAAATCCGTTCTTACAAATTAGGTTTTGGATAATATCTTTGGCACCGGGACAATTTGCGCAAGACATGATGAACGGTGGGCATGAGGAATACAATATGCGCGAATATTTGTATGGGTTATTTTGATTGGTTCAAACAGACTACATAGCAGAAACGTTTTGCCAGTGGACATGTGTTGATGTTGAGGTTTGAACAAAAAAAATCTGACTGGACGATCACGACCGGTAACGATTTCCCTTAAACCGGAAACGTTTGAAATTCTCGAATATTACTACTGGAAACGTTTGCCTTTTGACAGGAAACGTCTGAAGTATTGGACGTTATAACAGCAAACGTTTGCTTTTGGACTTCCAAATGTCAATTCATGACATCTGATTGGTTGGTGCAAGTTAAACGTTTAAAGTTATTAAACGTTTGGATTTATGGCACGAACGGCCCTTCTTAAAAGGTACCGACATATTGAAGTTGAACATACCAAAGAAAGGAAGTCCTATAATGAGGGAAGTTGCACACGTTACGCTAACCATGTGTTTCCCAATTAATTTCCGTCCAATAAGACACTACAGTAGGTGTTCATCCAACCTTGACTCAACCAAAATAACTGAATTTTGCTCTTTCAAAGTATTTTGACATTATTTTTCACAAATATAATTCCATAAGACTTTCCAGGTAAACTATCTTTCTGATGAGGGGTAAATAAATGTTCTATCAGTAATGCAAGTGAGTGAACCAATAGTCGGCCAATGCGTTCTCCGATTAATTTAACATGGAGAAGAGATTTGCTGTACTACTATGTTAAACTTGAATTTTGCTATAATTTTGCAAAATCATAAACTATGTTAATTTGCACCATCGGGAAGGTGATATTTGGTACAAACTTTGCAGGGGTAAACATTTTGGGGGGAAACCTAAGGTCAGTTTGTACAGAACATACATGTACCTATTGGTAAATAAGAGAGATTATATCTAGGGGTAAATAGAGATTTATTTAGTGTTATGAGTGAGAAGGGCTGGACATCAAGGTTGATGATGGTTATGTCACAAGTTAGGATAAGACAAGACATGTATTACACTTTCTGGATATCCCACAGGTTGCCTGGTGGAGTACAAGATAGGAAAAGATTATAAGATATGTTACAGCTTGCTCTTGTGAGAAAAGCAAACAGTGGCCTGCAAAGGTGATGATGAGACAATGGTGGCCAGGTTGGCTGCTACCCGATTAAGAAAGATAAATATTAAACATTCTGCATATCCCACATATAACAGGTTGACTGGATGAGTACCCGATAGGAGGAACTTACAAGATATGTTACAGATTGCTCTTGTGAGAAAAGCAAACAGTGGCCTGCAAAGGCAACACTGACACCATGGTGGCCAGGCTGGCTACCACTGGACGAAGAAATCATGCAAACATTTCTGAAACATTTCTGAATGGAGGAGTCAATTAATATAGCAGAGACCAGAGTAGATTGAATTTCAGAGGTTATTATTCCAAAAAGAACACCTGTATACTTGTCTCAAACAGCGGGGTTTTGCTACAGGACGAAGTGACTGCACTTATGACTGGATGTGGTTGGACGGCAAAGCCGTAGGCCCTATATGTAAATACCATTCATACATATTCTAAATTTGACAGATGCAAAAATGCTTTAAAATATGGTTTATATATCATTTTTATGACATTTACTAGTAAGAGGCAGCAGCTGTGTACCGGTATGCAATATGCAATATGTCCCTCGCATGTGAAGGGACCACTGCGTCCCACATGATATTTTAGAATTGTGATATTTATTGAATGTAGGGTCTGCCTAGCTGACTTCTAATCCATATAGTTAAAGCACTGTATTCTCCATGACTGGGGGCATTGTTGTCAGTCTGTATCACCTTGTTCTTTAGGCGTGATCGATAACCCACTCACAATGATAATGCATGGCTTGTTGAAATGTCTCGATAAGCTGAGAAAACTGTTGCGAAAATCATTAAGAACTGATCGTGCAAGTTGTCTATATTGTAATAAAGGCGAGCTCTACCAATTGCAAATGATTTTTTGGGATAATATGGAGTTTGCATTATCAAATTTTTTATCCGGCAGCTACACAGATATTGTCGATTAGTCTAGCAGACCCTACATTCAATAAAAAGAGTTATATAATATTGTGTAGTGGCCGACTACCGTACTGGGGGATAGCTCCCATAGTGATAACACTGGAAATTAGCGAAGAATCATCATTTATAAAACCATATATATTCATGAAAGCTAATGGTTGCAGAATATGTGACGACATATTTTGCACAGAATACTTCAGCTTTAGAATTCAATTTTTCAATGAATACCAATGGAGATATTACCAAAACCAGCTAAAGCTCATGAATGTTGAAGCATGGAGTCTTAGACACCATGGTTGAAGCATAGGAGTCAGTCGCCCAGTTGGTTTTACGAGGAAGTGAAAATTGAACACTCGCTCTATTGTTCCGACTCAGGGTCGACTCCAAGAATAAACAATTAGATTCATAAAAAAAAACAATTTTCAGGTTAATTTTGACTGCATGGCATACATATATAGCTAATTTGGTATTTAACCTGTCAAGCGTCAGATTCTCAAACCGAATTCTACTTCATAAGCCTTCATGTATAATGGGTGGGCCAGTGACTTGTTGAGATGTTTCCAATATAGGCCCTAATGACAAATGAGACATGCTTGGTAGTTTGGTGGAATGCTATTGAAAGGAAATTTATAGGAATTTTTTTCTTGAACATGTTGAAAGACCTTGTGTACCAAAAATTGACGAAGTTCACAAACGTGTTCAGATGTATTTTTACACAAACTCCGATTCGTCTGGCATACAGTACTGTAGTCTGCAGTGGTAGCAAGATTATTTCCGGCTATGATTTGTTAAACTCGACATATTCAAACAAGAAGCAACAACGTGAAAGGTTACTGGTCCAACCCTCTTAAATTATTTCTAGGGCATCTAACCATGGCAGTAGTAGGCCAGAACGAAATAATTCGTTTCGCATTTGCAATATGGATCGTAGCCTGCAACAACCACAGCATCAGATGCCGCGCCAAAAAGTTGAACAGGTGGAACTAGGCTGTGCCCTACAAAGACGGAACGTCCCATTTCCCACGCTCCTCCAGAGATTAGACAGCTGCTTTATGCTACCAAGGTTGTTCATGTTTTAATAATTAATTAGAGAACAATCATATATGTACTTATTCTGTAAACAGAATTCCGTGGAAATTGTATATGGATGACCAGTTATACTGTACATATGTACATACATGCTAGCGCACATTTTATTTTGTCAAGGACAAATTATGGTTGTCATTATACCTTAATTCCGTATACACAACGCTGCCGAAGATATACATCAATTGTATTTGGTACGTCAAATTTTTATGAGATTCCGTCCAAAAATTATACTATTGTCTTATGAAATTTATTGTATTAAATGTTGAAGGAATATTGTCTATTACATCCAGCTGTAGATGTGGAGAACCAAGAGAGGATGCTTATCACTATTTCTTTATTTGTCCCTTATATACCGATCTAAGAGATGAATTACAAAACGACTTGCCTCCAAACTATAACCTCCAAGATATATTGTCGGGAAATGAGTCATTCACAAACGAAACTAGAAGTTCCGCTTTGACCCTTGAGTTGCCGTTCCGGCATGAAGCCTATGCTGGTTGTTTTTTTAAGCAAAAACATACGTCTCCCCCAACCTCCCACCTTGCCTTGAGTGGGCACATAATTTAAGGGAAGGTGCTATAAAATGAATGTAGCAATAAGTATCCTAAACAAAGCTGCGCATCTAAAACTATTAATTACAAAGAGGCGATTTTTATTTTTGCAGTAACCCAGTGAGGAGTCGGGATTAATTATATAGCAATGAGTGGATTGTCGACATCTACAGCGTCCAACCAATGTGAAATACATGTAATTGTGAAGCATCAACTATTTCGAAACTGATCACATTATAGGAAAGATGCAAAACATACAAGAGCCACACCTATAGTATACATGCTGTACCGTATAGAAGTTTCATGCATTTGCCTTCAGTAGTTTCCAAGATATGGAGTGAACAAAAATTGGACAGACAGATAAGCACATTTTGCATGGACCCACGCAAGCACTAGCTCACACCAAAACCTAATTAGATCATAAGGTCATTTCAATGAAGCTTCCAGCCAAGTTTGGTGAAATTCCGTCGAGTAGTTCTCCGGATATCTTGCAGACAAGGTATGTATAGACATGAACAATTAGATGGACGGACGGACGATGGACATGGATAAACGCACACACACACCCAAACCTAATCAAATGAGGGGGCTATCCCAATGAACCTTCCATCCGAGTTTGGTGAAATTCTGTCCAGTAGTTCTTCAGATATCTTGCAGAAAGGGCCTGTATACATATGCATGTACAAGTACATGGACAGACGGACGGACACCGAACATGGACGAACGCACACACAAACCAAAACCTAAACAGATGAGAGGGCTATCCCAATAAAGCTTCCATCCAAGTTTGGTGAACTTCCGTCACGTAGTTCTCCAGATATCTTGCAGACAAGGCCTGTATATACATGTACAAGTAGATGAACGGACGGACGAACACCCGCCACGGATGAATGCATGCACACATACACCAAAACCTGATCAAATGAGGTGGCTATCCCAATGAAGCTTCCATCTAAGTTTGGTGAAATTCCATCCAGTAGTTCTCAAGATATCTTGCAAACAAGGCCTGTATATACATGTACAAGTAGATGGACGGACACCGGACACGGATGAACGCATGCACACACCAAAACCTAATCAAATAAGGGAGCTATCCCAATGAAGCTTCCATCCAAGTTTGGTGAAATTCCGTCCAGTAGTTCTCAAGATATCTTGCAGACAAGGCCTGTATATACATGTACAAGTAGATGGACGGACGGACGGACACCGGACACGGATGAATGCACGCACACACACCAAAACCTAATCAAATGAGGGGGCTATCCCACTGGAGCTTCCATCCAAGTTTGGTGAAATTCCATCCAGTAGTTCTTAAGATATCTTGCAGACAAGGCCTGTATATACATGTACAAGTAGATGGACGGACGGACGGACACCGGACATGAATGAATGCACGCACATACACCAAAACCTAATCAAATGAGGGGGCTAATCCAATGAAGCTTCCATCCAAGTTTGGTGAAATTCCATCCAGTAGTTCTCAAGATATCTTGCAGACAAGGCAAGGGGACGGACAGACAGACATCCATCCATCCAGACAGACAGACAGCACAAACACTAGATGTCTTCCCCCCCAACATAGTTGGGGGAGACATAATGAATAATAATATGTGCAAGTCAGTTTTAACATTTATTAAGAACACCTCAAGATTCAATTTGTAGCACGATTACGACGTAGTTGCCTCCGCTGAAGGATTAGTATGTACTTGTACCGAGTTCTGTGAGAATCCTAGCACGCTACAGTCAAGTAGCCACCATATACTCATAATAGTCTGTTTCTTCCGTGTAAGTTGCTAAAAATGCAAATCTAAAATATCTCATTTGTGACATGTATATATTCACACAGGTTCAGCCAAAACGTCATTATTTTTCTTGTTGTGAACACATGTTATGTATCCATATTTGTAGGGAGAGGGGTGAATAAGTTGATTATAGAACTTGACCCCAATCCCATGTACTACAGTTTGTACAATAAATAAGTTTAAACAAACAAAATGTTGTTTATTTATTTCATAATCGTGTTCATTATTTTTATACGTGTACTATATATCACCAGCCTATTGCTGATTATTTTTTTAGAGTTTAAATTAAATAAACATATTGTGTGTGATTGTAGCTGTTATTTGTCATTTCTCCGGTCCCGAGATTATTATCAGGGTGCTGGGAGTGAGAAATCCGACCAACCAGAACCATGTATAGCCTACGATCGCCATGTTTGTTTACATGTTTCCAATGTGTAATTAATCATCCGCCATGTTGGGTCTCGTGATTATAATGTGTACAGAATCGTTCGACATGTTTGACCACGTGACTACTTGTAGAAAATGGTCGGTATATTTCACGACGTCATATACATGTGTATAAAGGGTAATTCATGCGGTCATACATGAAGGACTAACCCTAAGTCGCCAATTCGACTGTTTAGCAGTCGCCGCAACATTCCGTGATGGGAAAATGCTTTCCACATTACCAGCTGTTGTCCTTATTCCAAGATAAGCATTCTTATAGACGAGTGTCTATTACTCCAAAGACGGTCAACAGTCTTAAGTATAGTACTGATGACGGGTTTCCGTTGATCCATAAAATTAAAATGTATCTATACAAGCGCCTAGTCCGTCATTCAATATTCAGCCTCGTCCATTAAAGAATTTCCGAGTTCATAATCCAAAGACCTAATTGATATAATAAGATTAGCATCAAATTAAAAGTTTAAATAAATACTAGTAGTATACATTAAACTAGGCTAATTCCCTGTAAGATAGAAGTGATCAATAATGCCAGCAAGACATCATGATGTTCCAAACATATCAAATCCGTATGGGTGAACAATATTAATTCATATGGTATACGTTGCGAACTTGTTATCTAGAGTAAAATATATCTCAGTCACGCTTAGATCTGAATACCTAGACTTGACATCTTCTGCATTGCTATAAAGCCTGTAATTGGTTGTAAAATTTGTAGTGTACCGGTAATTATGTAAAAATTCATCGATCACTGGGAGCAGGAGTCTGGCTAGTCCGACATGCAGCCCCTACAAGATATTTTATAATACTGATTTCTATTGAGCGTAATTACATTCAATAGAAATCAGTATAATAAACTATCTTGTAGGGACTGCAAGTCAGATTAGATTCTGGCCAACTTTGCTTGTTGAATCTGACTATTTATTAAATATTTCCCAATAGTCTGTCCATGCTGATAAAGAGAAACACGCATTTCGAGGAGAGAGTATTCACATTTTCAAAGATCAAATTTCGATATTTTAAACCTGGCATCTACATTATACCTGATACCAAGTAAGGTAAATCAGGATAATCAACTCCAAGATTGTCATCTCCAAGAAAAATCTGAATTTGAGAAAAAAATCTCATTTCAAATAGAGAGAGCATGAAAAAAATGTGTAGGTCTACGTGCTGCTTCCAAATAATTTAATAAAAAAAGGCATGCACCGTCGACTCAGAAGAGATGATCGGATGATACCTAAGAATCTAAGAAAGAAGAATCTGTATATTCTTCTCCAAGTAACTCACAATAGCTCAGTCATGAGCAATACAGAAAATTATAAAACATAGCAGAAAATCTCACAGAAAGATTCGTAAAAATTATCCGATCAATTACAACAGCAACAACAACTCGTGTTGCTATAGTTCTCTGTGGAAAAGTTGATTATGTCACGCCTAGACTGTAATTTTATAAACCTGATATAATCGGTATAGTCGGTACACACGTTTTGATTTTATAAATAGACCATTTCAAACCGAATAAATCCGAAGGTAAAATTGTATTGACGGAAGCTCACGAGTTCAGAGATCGTCTGACCAATGGAATGCTCGGATTCTGGAAGCAAAATAACCCGGATGATTCTGAAGTCTGTCGGCAAAATGGGGAATCTTGTTCCCGTATTTTACCATTTATTACCTCCACACCGAAGAGCTCTTACGAATGGACAACTGAAATTATGGAGGTGCACATAGTAAATTTTGGCGTATTTGATATAAGAGTGGGAATAATGTAGCCTCTACGCACTGGTAGTTTCCTTTATCCCGTTACAAAACAACGAATTATTGTATTATACCGGCTAGTAGGTGTGAAGGTAAAATCGTCAAATAGCAGGAAGAGTACCCGTTTTGCACATACACACACGCCATATTTCCTTCCCAGCGCACCCTCAAAAACACCGCTGCCACAACCTGAAGTGCCTAACGTGAAATAGATCTCTAAACTTAAATCGAAATATATTATAATATGACTGAAACATTGTCTTTTTTTCACAAATCTGGAGTGAACTCGACGAAAACTAGTTTATTAGGGAAAGGAAGTTATCATTTTAGTGAGTATAATTATTTTGTTCACTTACCGGACAAACGCATTTTGTGGCAGTGAATGATTAGTGATGAGAAAAAGGCCGTCGATCTGCTTCCAGATTTCGATTGGTTACCAGAGATCACATGGTCTTGCGCCATGTGACTTGTGTCGTCGCTACGCTACACGGAATTTGCCGGGCTCTGTGAAAAGGTCTATTGCGGTGAGTGTATGCATTAAAGAAGCCTGAATAACGTATCTCAAATTCAGTAGTCAGTTCGCTGTTCTCCGACTTCTTTCATACACACGCGTTTTCCCCAACCTGTAACCATCATGGTCCGACATTGGTAAACATATGGTACATCATATATTGACAAACGGTTTTTTCACCGCCAATGTAGGAGCGTGTGGGTGTGGACAAACGATGTACCAATTTCATTCGGTCCATCATGGCGTGGCAAACATTTGGACCAATATATGTTTTCACTCCGAAAGCCGCAGTTTGGTATTTATGACGTAATTCATATCCCAGCATGCAAAGCGTATTTTCAACACGCATGCGTGAGCAAATTGCTTCCTGTACCAACAACAACAACAACATTGCGGAGCTGCTGTTGTCAGAAAAGAAATGCTTAGAAGTCCGCATGTAGGCCTGGGCATCATCAAAGAAGTTTCCTGGTTGTTTTAACCGAGAGCAGTGTCTTCAAGATCAGCATCTTCAACCTAAAGGTAATTTCTGGTGTCTAAGCGATCCTTTTTCACGGAAGGTCAACTCAGAACAGATTCAATTTCCAACGTAGACAAAATCGGCGGTACAGACGAACTGAAGGCTATGGACGAGCAAGCCCAGACATATGATGGAAGAAAGCGAGCAGAATTATAAACCATTCACAATTATGTAACACCGCCACAGATACCCCCCCCCCCCCTTCCTACTAACATGAGAATAAGTGGCTACTTCATCAAACTACATGTACCATGCAGTGTTTTCAGGAAAGTATACTTTAAGGAACCCGCAAAAACCTTAGTAGTCAGGTATCCAGACAATGCCCCCCTCTCCCCTTCCACTCCACAAACATTTACAATAATGGAGGGTTACACCATCATGTATGATACTCTGTAAAAACAACTGTACCCCGGTATACAAAATTGCACATCCACAAAAAATTGTGTACTGGTACAAAAGATGTGTAGGTTTTCTTCAAAATTTGTGTACCACTGGAACACAATTATTGTGGATGTGCAATTTTGTTACAGCGATTGTTTTTAGAGAGTACCTCCTTGAATTATATACAGCGACTGCGCCCATTGACACAAGCAGTCGATTCAGGCAGGGTTACGTAATTTTGAATGGTCTCTGAATTCACTATATTTCCACAAACAGCATAGTCTTATAAGTCAAAACACTATTAAAATACCTGGGATGTCCATCGCAACAACTTTATTTGGAAATGTAAATCATAACGAGTTATAAAGGCACTTCCCAAACAATACAGTGACGGTCTCCTCCGTGAGAAATAACAATCTGATGGGTTGAAGACCAAATACTGTCAGATATACTGCAATTATTCTGAAAGGTTGATTACGCTAGATGGTAGTGTAAGCTTACCAACCGATATTATTTCACTGTCTAACTGAACATCAAAGATAATGGACTAATATGCTCATGGGTTAAATTTACCGTCCTGCCATGCAAAATGGTCCGAAACAGCAATTGTACCAGTGTATGTTCATTCATTTCCCACAAATGTTCAACATTGATAGTGGAAATAAGAGAAATTCTATTGAAGAACAAAGAATGACATTTTACAAAATGATTAATCATTATTACATTAAACTTTCATGAAAGCATTTTTTTTTTTAAGTAGACTATTCAAAAGAAAACTAAAAAAAACATTGTTTCGTGATTGAAACTGAAAGAAACTTATTCAAAGTGATTGATACACAAATACATAGAACATTTTGTGCTGCGAGGTTGTTTGTTGTTTGTACCAAAAATGGAATATTTTAGTTATGGTACACTAAAATGGAATAAAATAGAAACTCAAAATCCATATTCATGTAGATTTTTCACCAGTGGACCAGGAAGTGTTTGTCACTTTCTGTTTACACACCACCATCATCTATCCAACTAATACAATATTATCTATGAAAGAATTCAAGGGATGATTGGCATAAAATACCACAGCATTTTGTTGTATTAGCTATACTCAGAATACTTGCAAGGCATCATATGTCGTGGTTCCTCAATACCAGGGCCAATGAAGTAGTACTGTATATTAGTGCAAAATAGCTGCTTTAGGTTTCAAATGTGAAATATACTGTCTATCGATGGAGTAGGCACATGTAATTTTCAGGCACACCTGTCAATCATAACCATAGCGATAGGGAAGGTGATGCCCTAGGATAAATTTGAAATAAATCAGAATTTTCAACATTGGCTTACCCATCTCAAGACAATGTGCACATCGGCTGAACTATGGTCAGATGCAGGGTGTGTGAATTTAAACATTGAACTCGCGAATCCACGGTACATAACTTTATATCATGGCCAATTATATCAGCAGTTCCACTCACATTACCGTTGTTGTAGGACCAGATATCAAGTATTGGGTCTTTCAAAGTGAATACTCTATATTTAGTATTTGTTAACTTAAACAAAGCCAATCTCAATTATTGCTGCATCTTTTAAAGTTGAAATGCAAAGGTTTTTAGATTCTTCTTTTAGTATTTTATATAACATGTATAAGTTGAATAATGATAAAAAAATATCGGTATATCTGCTACCGGTACTTGATTGAATTTGAAGTAGTTTGTCTGCTAGAATCGTTTGAAATGTTGGTTCCCCAAGCCCAGCTGACTTCCAATTTGCACACAATCACCACTACGTAATCTTTCCTTTCCTTACTTCCAGCCACCTGAAGACGGAACATTACAAGCATGGACATCCGACCTGTGACATAAAAAGGGTGAGTGAGTAGTAGGGTTTAACGTCGTTTTCAACCTTGTTTCAGTCATATCACGACGGTGCCTACATGTGCCAGAACATGAGAGTGCTCACAGTTCTTATTACCCTGGACACTGATCAGCCCAGCCAGTACAGCACCCGGTCACCCATTCAAGTATTGACCGAGCTGTGACATAAAATGGCCCAATGGGCTCCAATACCCCTCGGCCATGTCGGCTCTCAGTTATTGTCTACAGTCATGCATTGAATACGATGTACTTTTAGAACTTTGACAACACCATGTATTGTAGGTTGACAAAAAGGTGATCTAGTAGTGTTGACTGTAGTTCTATCATTTTAGAAATACATAGAAGTTGAGACAGGTCGGCTTTTGCCAAGGCCTTAACTGATGGGAAAATTTTGCGGTGAGGTTCTGGTAGACATAATCAAATCAAGTAGTTTGATCTTGGAAATACTGATCAAAGTCAATCATCTTCAACAATTATCTGGTCTATTCTAACTTAATTGCATATGGAACAAGATCTTATACACCTGAACATATAGAATTTGACCTTTTAACTTAGAGAATAGGTCAAGGTCAGTGATATTCAATAGACTTCAGGTTCAGGCATACATGGTATAAATTTGGACAAGGTAGATATACTCCTTCATGAAATATTGTACTAAATAGAATCTGATCTGTAGAAAATAGGTCAAGGTCAGTCATCTTCAGCACACCTCTGGGCCATCGCCAGATGTATACATAGTATTAATTTGGAAAGCCTAGTAGCTACATTTCTTCATGTTATATCATAATTCAAAACATTTCATATCAGTATATGACCTTGAAAAAATAGATCAAGGTCAGTCAACTGGAATAGGCTTCTAGGCAATCACCAATTGCATATTTAATATGAATTTGGAGACCTTAGCTTTAATCTTTAAATAATGTATAGCAAATAATAGAATTTGACCTTGATAAAATAGGCCACGGTTTCAATAAGCTTCTCACCTTTCACCAGATGCATAAGTGGTATGAATTTCAATGCCTGGCTCAACCCTCACAATTGGCCACAGCATTCAGCAATTGCCGAGGTAATCCATTCACTTCAGCAATTTTTAACATGGTGCTAAATGGGAGTTATTTTGATGCCATGTGATGTTTTCCGAATTGTGAGAGATGCTGGCTATAATCCTTCTTGAGAAACCGTGTCCACAGACAGACAGACAGACAGATGAAGCAACGATGACAATACCATTCCGGCACATTTGCCCGAGCGGTAACAAGGCCAGATAAGTGATGCAGATTTCATTTGAAATCGACCAGGCTTGAGATACCAACTTTTCTAAAGCTACTAGCTAGTAGACAAAATACTTCTAATAAAACCAAAAGAAGTAAATTAGCTGATAGTTCCAACATTAACCCATGAAGAACATAAAAGACAAAATATGACCTTCGCATTTCACCTTTAAGCAGTGAATCACAGATTTGACAGACATAATGTGCAATCGTATGAATATACAGTGAACCCTCATTATAATGAAATTCATTACATTGTCAGAACACCATTCCAATTTGGTCTTTTTTGAGCATGTTGAGATCAGTTAAACTAAAGTATGTCAATGATACATGTGGCTCGCAGACACCATATCAAAAGCATATATTAAATCTGATTTCATCATCCTTTTATTTGACAGGTTGCTCCTCTGTGGCGTTGCAATGCAGTCTAGGAGTCGCTTATTGTGAAGTTGAAAGGAAATTTACACTATAAAGAAATGAGTCTGGAAGAGTACAGCTCTCAAGTTCTGTCGATTTGACATAATGTTTCAAAATTCTTGGGACAGTCTCCGGCTGAGAATCTCAACTCTCAAATAGCAGATTATCCACACTGTGACAGTCTCCGGCTGAGGATCTCAACTCTCAAATAGCAGATCATCCACACTGCGATGGCATTGGTTTTGTGCTTGGATTATTCACCACCATGAGGACAAGTGTACTGTAGCATGGGTTATTCTGTGAAGAAATATATATCATATCAACATGCAATTAATAAAATTTCTCACATATCTCGTATGCATTTAGAGAAGGAATTCACTGCAACATCACCAATTTAGATACTTCATTCTTAGCAGTTAGGACGAACTAGTTAACACTGCGGCCTACACTGGAGAGAGAGAGAGAATTGAAATTCGTTAGGTGGAATCTAGTTTACATAATAAAACCTAATAATAATTACAAGATAACATGTTTTATTTCAGCATGTCTTGAGATTACTTAGACTTTATGAAAGTGCAGATTATTTACCTGTAAATTTTCAAATAAAATTTTGGAGTCACCGATTTTCAGCTACCAGCACCAAGATCTCCATACTACAAGGCATCGTCGACTGACAGATCAAGTGATGCAATATTTACTCCTACCTGCAAATGGAATAAAACTTTGAAAGTAATTTCAGTTGTATGTCCTCATTTGTCCTTATGAGCACCCATTAATTGAATCAATCTACTAACTTTCAATCACCACCAAATTTTGCTACTAATTCTGATCAGTCACTCTAATAAATTGTATCACCTCTTAAAGTGTAACTGTGGTACTTCTGTAAGTTTACATCATATTCAAGATAATCTTCCAAATTATTGAATTTATACCCTGTTTCTTGTTTTACGACTTTAAATTTGACAATTTCAAAGTTATTAATGTTATTGTAGTGCACAGCGCCACAAGCATATCGCAACTTGTGACGTTATTATGGAACGATTATCCATCTCACAACGCAACATTGTTAATCTGTTCCATTCTCTGCACTGCCTCGACATCAAGCAGACTGTGCATGAGGACACTCAATTTATGACGTCAAAAAGGGGCAGTGAAGATTTCTCCCACTGTAGAAAGTTGCCTTTGAACCCTCTGAGCCATAAAATAACAGAATGTTGGGAAAGATGTTTTATTATTCACATCGTTAACTTGAATATGAGGTGCACTTACACAAGTACCACAGTTACACTTTAATGTAGGAGAAACTGCGATCAGTCTTCTGCTTCTGGTCAGCTGCATATTGTACTGAACCATGAGTATTGATCAACACTTTCAGCAAAGTTATTTCCCTTGACAAAGGCAGGAGTTCTCTAAAAATTCACATTCCAAATCAAATTTAACAAGAGCCTGTAGGGCTTCAAAACTTGCCCACACATTTGACCAGAATTAATATTTGCAATCTCAAATGAGAAAGGCATAAAGTAAATTGTAGACTCACAGATTTATGCCTACAAGATCAAGGTACCGGTAGTGATATACCTGAGGTTTGTCATGATCCAGATTATTTTTATCACAGTGATCTCCTTGGAGGATAGGCGTATAAAGAGAGCAACTGGACAATTCTGTGCTTCAGTGATTAGTATGTTTAAGAGGCAGGTACAATAATTTTAAACACAATGATAATGTACACAGTATTTCAGCACTTCAAAAATGACCGACAGGAATGTCAAGGACAAATAGCTTAACTTGCTTTTCACATCTCATACTTTAGCAAGCATTTCTAATCCAAACCCCCTAGCCTGGCCTCTGTGATCATTACTTGAGTGAAGAAAGTGTCAGAAATGCAAAAGTAGCACAGGTTGTCTTGAAGAAGGCAAGAGCAGACAAGACTGCTTGATAAAACATGATCTGTATTGTCTGAGATCTGTGACAGGTCGTACAGAAATCTGAAAACAAACGATGAAAAATTAGATTCGATCGGCATAGTCTAGATAGAATCTATGACACATCATAGAGAAATCTGCAACAAAACAGATGAACAGCAGATATACGATCTGCATATTCTGGGGCCTGTGACAGGTCAAAGAGAAATCTGAAACCAAACAGTAGATATGATCTGCATAGTCTGGGATCTGTGACTGACCATGGAGAAATCTGAAGCCCAACAGAAGAAACAGTAGATAAATGATCTGCTGAAGCCAAACAGATGAAACAGTAGATAAACGATCTGCATAGTCTGTGATGTGTGACAGGACATACAGAAATCTGAAACCAAACAGAAGAAAAAGTAGATACAATGGGATCTGTGACTGTTTGGGATATGTGACAGGTCAAAGAGAAATCTGAAACCAGAGAGACGAAACAGTAGATATGATCTGCTTTGTCTGGGTTCTGTGACAGTCCATAGAGAAATCTGAAATCAAAGAGATGTAACATTAGATATGATCTGCAATATCTTGGATCTGTGACAGGTCAAAAAGAAATCTGAAACCAACAGAAGAAACAGTACATACGGTCTGCAATGTCTGGGTACTATAACCAGTCACAGAGAAATCTGAAACCAAAGAGATGAAACAGTAGATATCATCTGCATAGTCTGGGTACTGTGACAGGTCCTAGGGAAATCTGAAATCAAAGAGATGTAACATTAGATATGATCTGCAATATCTTGGATCTGTGACCGGTCAAAAAGAAATCTGAAACTAACAGATGAAACATTCTCCAAAGAGATGAAACAGTAGATATGATCTGCATTGGCTGAGTACTGGGACAGGTCATGGAGAAATCTGAAATCAAAGAGATGTAACATTAGATATGATCTGCAATATCTTGGATCTGTGACAGGTCAAAAAGAAATCTGAAACCAACAGAAGAAACAGTACATACGGTCTGCAATGTCTGGGTGCTATAACCAGTCACAGAGAAATCTGAAACCAAAGAGATGAAACAGTAGATATCATCTGCATAGTCTGGGTACTGTGACAGGTCCTAGGGAAATCTGAAATGAAATAGATGTAACATTAGATATGATCTGCAATATCTTGGATCTGTGACAGGTCAAAAAGAAATCTGAAACTAACAGATGAAACATTCTCCAAAGAGATGAAACAGTAGATATGATCTGCATTGGCTGAGTACTGTGACAGGTCATAGAGAAATCTGAAATCAAAGAGATGTAACATTAGATATGATCTGCAATATCTTGGATCTGTGACAGGTCAAAAAGAAATCTGAAACCAACAGAAGAAACAGTACATACGGTCTGCAATGTCTGGGTACTATAACCAGTCACAGAGAAATCTGAAACCAGAGAGACGAAACAGTAGATATGATCTGCTTTGTCTGGGTTCTGTGACAGTCCATAGAGAAATCTGAAATCAAAGAGATGTAACATTAGATATGATCTGCAATATCTTGGATCTGTGACAGGTCAAAAAGAAATCTGAAACCAACAGAAGAAACAGTACATACGGTCTGCAATGTCTGGGTACTATAACCAGTCACAGAGAAATCTGAAACCAAAGAGATGAAACAGTAGATATCATCTGCATAGTCTGGGTACTGTGACAGGTCCTAGGGAAATCTGAAATCAAAGAGATGTAACATTAGATATGATCTGCAATATCTTGGATCTGTGACAGGTCAAAAAGAAATCTGAAACTAACAGATGAAACATTCTCCAAAGAGATGAAACAGTAGATATGATCTGCATTGGCTGAGTACTGTGACAGGTCATAGGCAAATCTGAAACAAACAGATGAAGCAGTAGATATGATCTGCATTGTCTGGGCACTGTGACAGGTCAAAAGGTCAACAGTCAAGTAATCACTCGGCTTGAAGATCAGGAAAATGAGAATGTTTATCAGCAGTATATTTCAATTCAGGGCTGTGGAATGTGACCAAACTTCATGTATACCGTCATAGCAAACATATTCATTTTGAGATGTGATCTCTCCGGTTCTAGAATATGCATTCTGTCTTTCGGATATTCCGAGCTCCTGTTGATTCTGAGGTCAAAAGTTCAACAGTTGCTGTATTCCTAAACAAGCCAGTGCTCTATTTTGGGAAAGCTAATTGTTTCATTACCAAATTAATGTGTTTGTTTTGCTGGCGCATATTGAAGCCAATTTTGTCTCTTGTTATAGTGCTGTCTTTACTGATGATACTTCACTCAGTCACATTGATCTATCCTTCCTAATGCTGAGCATCAATGAAGGAAGCAACAAGTTCCAATTTTTAAGTGTTAGATATGACTCGACCAGAGATTGATCATAGGACCTCCCACTTGTGAGGAGGATGCTCTAACCACTAGACCGTTGCAGTGCAGTGAAATGAAGAGGCTGTTACTTACATGGGCATTGTAGGCGGTACAGACTCAAATATGAAGAGAACTCACTGAGGTCGACTTACAATGGCTGCAAAACATGTACAGAGAAAAGTAACATTTAGCATTCAGATTTATTTCCTTTTTTTTTTACATAGAAACACGAGTGAGAAGATTATTTTAGTGTTACTCAAGCACCATACAGCCTGCATGGTTACGCTTTCATCTCCTGGTCATCAACCTCATATATTCTGAAAGATTAAATGATCATAGACTGGTAGAGTTAAAGATCTCATCAGTCCTAAAGAATAACCTTTTTGACAAACTGATGGTCTAATACAGATTTAAACTACATTTAGATGATAGATTACACTTGTCTCAATGATGAAATCCACCATGAAAATATATTCTTGCTATTCTCCCCTGACTGATGAGGATCTGGAATTGAGATTGCTGATGGATTTTCAGGAAAGGTTTCCTTGTTTCTTCTTGCACAGAAAAATATGAGGGAACAGCAAGATAAATCTTCTTAGTTCAGCAGTTTTGAGAACGATAAATTTAAATTTCATTTATTTTTGCAGTCCATGTACAAGTTCTACTCACAGGCATAATGGTTAACACTATCAGAATACCCACTATGAAGCTCACAAGTGTCTTCAACCTGAGAATGCACTGAACCTGCAAGACAATGATATTTATTTTTTACTACTCAATTTTATGTGAGATCCAAATAATATATTCACAAATTATTACTTTCCTGCAAATATAAACATGTAGTAAGTAGGCCTACTGGACAATTGCCATGGCAGATTAACTTTAGGCCATCCATAATAATAGTTGTAACTAAGGTTCAATAATAGACATTGAACCTGATGTCATCACTGCACTGCATTGTGGGAATCAGAAGTATAAATCCACCAT
Source organism: Hanleya hanleyi (assembly GCA_036873755.1). Lineage (NCBI taxonomy): Eukaryota > Metazoa > Mollusca > Polyplacophora > Lepidopleurida > Hanleyidae > Hanleya > Hanleya hanleyi. The sequence goes on along the minus strand of JAVTVY010019610.1, from coordinate 32,905 downwards.
CTTTGGACTACACAGGTGGAAACTGTAATTCAGTTGGCATGGATACATAATGCATCATGGGATAGAAAGAAGGATAAAATGTCACCAGGTTTCATGGATATTGGTGAGTAGGTAGGTTGGAAGGCATTTTTATTTTATTTTATAATTTATCATTATCAAATGTGAATTTGACAAAACATTTATAAAACAAGATTTGAAATTGGTTATAGGTTATGCATATGTAGATTTATTGGTATCTACTTATTTATAACTCAAAAAGTCATAACATTAATTTTTGAAAATTTTGAACAGATCACTACTGAAATCCTTTATATTTCAAATAATAAAAAAATGAGGCTACCCAAAAATTGCTAAATATTTTTGGTAGGATGGTTACATCAAACACAGATCTTATATAACAATGGCCCTACTCTGGTGAAGGTGTAATCAGATCTACATATTGCCAGTTCATGGCATAACTACAAATTTGCTTGTGACATTGTCCAGACATGCCTTATTTTATTTCTTGTTCTCAGTGACTGTGGATCATCTGTCAGAATATTTCCAACATTATGCTTCTGACCAGATTGCATTATCCTGGGTGACAGGTCATGACAGTCATTACAGGAACTCATTCGTGATATTTGTGACATTATGCTTATGTATTTGGATATAGACTGGTTGCCTCCCCTGTATATCCACACAGAATACAGGTCATGACCAGCATCGTTGATTCAAAATTCTGTCTGGATATAGACTCATTCTACACATTTCAGAATGTATCTTGTCCCAATAAACACCCCTGACCTGGAGAATGAACAGGCAGCGAAACGAATGCTGGCATAACCGGTCTACTGTATGGGCATACAGGGGAGGTAACCCCTGATTTGGATTCTCCATTCTCGGGACAGATGTCTATCTTGCCTAATATACGCTAGGAGATTATACGAGAAGTTCAGTTGTTTGCTTTTCTTCTAATTTGATGGCTCACACCAGAAGGGCATGATATCACTATATATATATTGTTTGCTATTTTCTTCTGTTGCACACATAAAAATCTCCAAATCCATATTAATCTATCAGGTCTCTTCAAAATGTACATGTAGACATTTGCTGATTGAAATGGGTTATGTTTACACAATATATAAACAACAAATTTGAAATAGATCGAATTCAAAGTAATGTTCTGACACACTCGTCATTAGTCTCAATTTTAGCGCCTCTTGCTGACAAGCATATGTGGCTGTTTATAATACACAACTAACTCTGATGACCAACACATACTACACTGGCTTTCATTATCCACCAGAGGCATAGTGGTAGCATATCTCTGGTGGAGCGAGAATGCAGACGATGTTACCATATGAGTTTTACACTGTGTTTTTTTTGGGAATATTATTTATCATGCCTTATACCATGTTAACATATTTGTTAACTCATCCTCTTTAGATGCATCACACATCTCAGTAGTGCAGTGCCCATGCATATTCTCCATTTGGTCAGCATAGAAGTACAATTCAATTCTGAAAGTAAACAGAAATATTTTAGATAAATTGGGAAACTGGTAATAAGTACATGTATTCCTTTCCTTTGAAATAGTACCAGATTTTAAAATAAAGAAAAATCTCTCTTTTTCAGTCAGAATAGCAATCATCTCATAATATTGCTCAACACTGTTCAAGCAAGAAATTTCCAGTAATAGAATGATTGAATTAAATGCCTTTTCAATCAAAATAGCAATCATTTCATACTATCATGACTATTGCTGATCAACAATGTTGAAGCACTAAATTTCAGATATAAATGGTATGATATAACTGAACTGATATGTAACTAAATTCCATAAAATTTGAATACAGGAAATATATGGCAGGCCTCAATTTAAGGTGGTAACCTGTTTTCAGTTTGCCTGGAGGTTGCCGTATGAAAAATAGTGGTAACCTATTTTCAGATTAGGTTAATAATTATGCAATAGGTTCCCACAGGTTACCAGTGTAGAATTCATGGTAACATGTTGAGAGGTTACCATCAGCACTCCTTAAATTGAGGCCTGAAATGGTATGATATAACTGAACTGATATGTAACTAAATTCCATAAAATTTGAATGCAGGAAATATATATGGCAATCTAGGAACATAAATCCACATTCTACATTTGGCTAAAGATATAAAAGTCCCTGCTCCCCTTTCATGAACTTAATACATATACCGGTACTGAAACCTATAATTATTAGTCTCTGTAGGCCTGCTTGGACAAAGGATTCACGCCAACAGGTACACTGATGCGCGACTCCCGCATAAATTTGTGGTTCACATTAGTCCTCTATTCTTATGGCTTCATTTTTAATCAGTGGTACATGAATGGACTATTTTTGACTTGCAGTTGCAAAAGGTATCATCAATGTATTAAATCATAATGGTCATAATACATTTCTTGGAATAGATATTTGATGCATATTTACAATATTTACACCATCAATAGCTAAAAATCTGCCCTATGCTGTAGATATAGGCTGGAGTGGAAGATAACGAATCACAAATGTACGCCGGGAGTCGTGCATCGATGCACCGGAAGTGACGCTGGTGCGAATCTATCCTACCTATATGTATCAAAGTGTAAACTTTTTATATGATTAGTAAAATAGCATCATCAGCATGGTTTTGTCCTGCAGTGAAGTCACCAACCAAGAAGATCTCCCCACATCCATGTCATTACTTTTAGGAAGAGGGTTGGGTGTACTTCATGGACGATCAGGTCTGAGCCAGGTGCCCCCGCCAAAAAAAAATCTATATCTAGTTATAGGATTCAAAGGGGAATTATCCATGCCAACTGTAGGTTCTTTCGGGTGTCAGGTGGGTGGTCAGATATTCTAAATCCCCCGCCACCCCCTTCGCCATTAGACGGGCCCATATGTAGTCCCAGTCGATCTACGTTCAAGATTGGACTATAGATGGACCTGCATTAAGGGGCAAGGGATATTTTCTTGTTCTTGGGCAATTTTCTATTTCTCATGGTGTTTTCCAGTTTCATTCTCAGATAATTCTAGAAGCAAAAACTTACTGACATTTATTAATATTATTGTGATTTGTCAGCTGGGTTACCGGTATACTGATTACTGATAATTATCCTTGTTATCAAACTACAAATCTCTCACCCTGATAAACAGTTGATAAAAAGCTTTGTGCCTTCGCATTGGTCATTGAACATGTATGCCAAGTCTCGCATCGATTGGTTCAGTGGGTCCAGACCGTATAAGGTTTTCATATCAATCTTGACGGCCGCCGGGGCTTTCGACCAATCGACTTTGGTCATTTTTCAAGTGGGAACTTTTTCAGGAAACAAAATTACATAAAATATATCTTTTTAATATCTGAAAACAGTAAGGGGTGGAGGGGGGGGGATATGTCCAGAGAGGAATATGTCCAGGAAGGAATATGGAGAGGGAGGGAATAATAGGGGGGGGGGTGATGTCCTACAAGCATCAGACTTGCCCTGAAAACGTGTGAATGACGTGCTTACGTGTGGTAAGCTGCTAAGCTCGACGTTAGGACGAGTTGTGTGTGCATGGGCGGGGGAGGGGAGGGGGTACAAATTATACAATGGGTGACAGCCTTTCTTTTATTATTTGGGTGTTCGCTTGCGCTTAAGGGAGTAGAGGACGTTCATTTCTAGAGGTTGAATTTTTTTTTTAATTTCAGGATTTTTTCACCCGGTTAGGAGAAGATGATCCATGAAAAAAAAATATGGGGTCACCATACTCGTTAAAAAAATATGGCAGCCAAATGCATGTATACCACTTAAAAGCCATAACACTGAATACATAGGGAAATTTGATTTTTTTCTTCTTAGATGTTCAATAAATCATACTTCCCAAGGTCAAATTTTCCCCATTTTGCTATATAATACTAAACACGTATAGTGCTTGTTAAATATGTAATAAAAACAGGGGGACACCATACTTTCTTAGAAAATATTAGCGGTATAACAGATAAACGGAGCCTTTTCAGTCCTATTTCCAGGAGGGGGTGGGGGTGGGGAATCGGGGTGGGTGTGGAGAATATTATTGAAGATCAATTTATTAGCCATTCAGAAGTTTTGTTTCAGTTGAAACTGAATAAGAGTGAATTTGGGGGGTATTCCGGAGGAATAATTTTTAATCTATGGAGCACTTTGCACCCTTCAACTGTTGAATTTAAAATGTCAATATTTGGGTCCATCCCATCACACTATCGAACCACCAGTAAAACGCATAAATGGTTGTGTTGTGTCTTTTGTTGATTTTTATTCCATTTTGATATGTCTGGGTACTTTTGTTAGGAAATTCAGCTTGTTTTGAAAAATTTGACAAATGACCATGTTGTAGCCCCATAAGAGCACGGAAATGAACGTCCTCTACTCCCTTAAACCGACCCCCTGCTATAAATTTTTGAGTGATGGAATTATTTACCTGCCTGTCATAGCGGGTGGAATATTCGGAAAATCGGCACAGGCAAGTTCTTGATGTTGTTGTTGTGCCGATTGCGTTCGTTTTCTGTTCCCGAGTTTCAATGCCTTTGTAGATCGGGATGTTCTCTCTTTTGGATTGTTGAGCTTGATATCTCGAGCGCATGGCTCAAGTCTTTGAATCAGCATACCCAGAACCGACATCGGACTTCCAAAATATGAAATAAATCGGTTTGACTGAGCTGAAGATGTGGTGAGTGTTTTTTTCTGTCAGCCAGACAGCGTGATTCAAGGGCCGTAACTCGTAATTCACTCCATCCCCCCAAAATCCCAATTTGAAAGCGGACGCGCACGTAACTCCAACTGACGACCTTCTTTACCTCCGATTAACAAAGAGTTCTTTTTATTTTCCTAAATTTGTAATGTTACAATATTTGTCAATTTTAAAATGGCACAATGATGGTACAATACATTTGCGTACACTTCGCCATCCATAAGATGGCTTGCGAATCGTGAGTCGCCATTATTGCGGAGCGATATCCGGTATATTACGGGATTCTGTTCGGCCTTCATCCGGCAGAGAACAGACTCGAGAAATCTGATAAATTACACGTTTTCAAACCACTTGGGAAACAGATATAGGCTAGGCTTACAAAATATATAGGTATAAATAACTTTCGTATCACCCAAGAGGTGTGGTAGATCTGTAATTTTCAACAAGTAGGGCATCACATGATTCGAAAATGGCGAGTTACGTTGGGGTTACGTAGGTAGACTTTAGCTGATTGGCTGACGAAATCACGTGGTATTGATTTCTGGAAATTCCCTCTCGCACTTGCCGAAAGTAGGTTGTAAATGGATACACACGATCCCAGGGTCAGTCTTACCGCGTATAGATGACCGAGATGGTTACAGGTTGGGTGCAATATAGCGAGGATGGCTATTCTTACCCTCAAACAAACGAGAGCCAATGTAGGACCGACATTGGAACAATCCAAACCGTATACATTTTGGACCGACAGCCGTCGCCAATGATGTACCAATATATAATGTTACATCGTCGGCAACATGAAATGGTACCATGATGGTCCAACATAAATTGTTACATTGCTGTAACACTCACTGGTACACGAATGTTCCACTATATATCGGTGTCATATTGTGGTTAGATTATACAATCCTATACGCATGCATGTATTATCAAGCATTCTGGGTCACAATCTGCGAGATAAGTCGTTCACGTGGTTTTAAATTGTTATTTGTGGTGCATTCGGCACCCACACAAGCCATATTGGATTTCCATGTAACTGATGCATGAGAGTGTTCCAGAGTAGTTGTAAAACATTGGATTCATGGAATTATCTGGAAGAACCCCAGTCATAGATTTGCTAGCTTAATCCATGCCGAAAACACACCATAATAATAAAGTATGTGTATTTAAATGGTTAATATTGGCGGCCATCTTGAAAATGGCCGCCATCTTGGATTTTCTGATGGCTCAATTAATTTTCTTGAATAACTATCCAATGGGGATATTTATACCAAGTTTCATGCTTGTATCACCATTTGAAGTGTTATACTGATTATCCGCCCCACTAATACGGCATTGCGCAGAATATTCTTAGCCGGAATTTTTTCTGGAGCTGCCAGCATGTTTGATATTGGCTATACTTTAGTTCAGGGTCTGAGATAAGCTAATTTAACATGTCTAGACTGTAGTTGTTTTATTATTACATGTGTATGTGTGTTTTAAGTATGTGTGCAAGACTTTCTTTATTACATTTGTCTTGATATGTACCATGTATGGTTCTTGTTTATGTCATACATACATGTATGGCTTGTTTTGTGTGTGTATTGTCTTCATTTACCATCAATGGTGACTATGTAAATGTACTTTATAAATGTCTTGTCAAACATGTGTAAATTTTTGTCTGCCATGTGTATTGTCTACATGTGTATTTTAATTTATGTTCATGTATCTGCTTTTTAGCCCTATGGGCATAACAATAGCAATAAAATTATCTATCTATCATGTTCAAAATGCTCTGTCATTTTCCAGAGTTTGGTCTAACATAATGCTTTCAATATAAGTGGGATAAACGCTTTTTAATAGACAAGACTAGTTTTTATCAGACACGTGTGATGCTGCTATTTCAGACCCTGATATTTCTCACTGCATTATGATATCATAATAAGACAGTAATGGTTCCCTGCTCCCAGTATCTCTATGCCTGTCGATCCTATTTTACTTTATTTCCAAGATTTTCCCAGTTAGCTCTCTATTATTAATGTAGTTGATTCCTCAGTTTTCTCTATCTGGAACGCTGTGTGACGGAGGGCTATGGGGCTCCGGTGACATGCATGTACATATCATCTGCAGTTTAATATACATTCGACCATACCTCCAGTCCGTCTCAATGTTATAGCATTGTACCGAAAGTGGTGTTGAATTCCCGATAAACACCGGGGAACGCCTGCAGCGCTGTGACGTTGTCGGCTGACGGGGATAACTATAGTGAGCGCGCGCGAAATGTATACTTTCCCGCAGTTTGCAACAATGTTCGCATTGACCAGCTGGGATGTGACGCCCCATTCAAAAATTGTTTTGATCAATGTGGAAGGCATACACCAACATATTTTAGCAATTTAATAGAATGTCGCAATAAATATTCGATTGTGCATGTCCGAATCGAAATAAAGACCTCGGAAATCGGTTTCAAATTTCCGAGATAAACACCAGTTGGCACTCGTCCAGTAGTTTAGACCCTCGGCCTGCGGCCTCGGGTCTAAACTGCTGGACTCGTGCCAACTGGTGTTTATCTGGGAAATTTGAAACCTCTTCCTCGGTCTTTATTTCTTAAATGGAGACACTGGTCCCTCTGATATTGCATCCCAGGTTATTATATTATACTAGGTTGTTCATAAGTTTTTTGTTACTTTTCAGGCCACCAGTCTGTTTGCAGTGTCTGTGCTTCCTATTGGGAACTTCTTGTTCAACACTGTTATTTTCTAGAATTCTCCATTAGGTTTGTCTAATTTCGGCAAATCCGTCATGTAAGACACCTACAATAGGTGACTGCATGTGGGGAACCATTCAACCAAGGAGTGAAAAGGGCCAGGTATATTGCACGCAAAGTGTTGCCGATTGAAGTTGTCTTACATTACAGGCCTGCCCTAATTTCAGAGAAGAAATGCTGCCTCGTCCTAGCTATCATCTCTGGTGGTAATATTGTTACTACTGTGGTAGCTACAGGTTTTAAGCATGACATGTATATAGTTTAGAAACAGCTGAATGTAAGCCAGGCAAGGTGTACCTTATAACCTGGGTATTGTTATCTATTTTTTTTATTTTTTTATTTGGGGTGCAAATCCTTTGTGTTGTTTCCCTGATAGCAAAAACCCTGTGGTCAATTCTGACTGGTTGATTAGTGCGGATTTCAAACGTTTAACTGATTTCATGTTCTAATGTATCACTTGCTATTTGAAAGTGCACAAAGCACTTGTATTTTCTCGGATTTGTCCTCTTCGCATGCACTTGGACCATGAACATTTGACTCAAGGTTTGTTTTGTATGTTTTTCATGTTTTTGCTATATAGGACTATACTTGTTGCGGCCCTTGTTGCATATATCATATAAACTGACTGGAATAGAAGTACCAGGTATTATTTTATATAGTAGTATGTTAAGATTTATATTCGTAATGGCTATTTTCTCTACTTGTTCCCGTTAGGGAATATAACGCCCGGTATAATTGATAGTGTAAATGATGTGAATAATTCTGAATGAATAATTTGGTTTACTTTCTGCCTTATTGTGGCAAGATCGTGTTTTAGTACCCCAATAATTGGCTCGATTATAGTCTTGCCGGTCTCCAAACCTCCACGATTCGACAATATAAAAGTATGATGGGAATGGGTACCTCATGAATGGGATACGGACAAAACCCCAGTGGACAAAACACCAACGGACAAAACACCAGCGGACAATACCCCAGACACAAAAATCCCCAGAACAGGAAAAGTGGACAAAACCCCAGGGAAAACACCACTTCATTTTTTTTTTAATTTGTGTTTACTTCTAAATACGCTTTTCTGAGTATTTTATTTTTCATTAATCCCCAATGATAATCATATTTCCCCTAATCTTCACTAATCTTCTCAGTAGAGGATAATAATAATGTCAGACTATATCAGATAGACTTACTAGATTTAGCTAGATTACTAGGCAGAAAGAAAACTAAATGTGAAATGTCACATTTTTGTGTGTAAATATTGACCATAACATGTAAATATTGACCTTAGTTTAATAAAAAAAATATAGATAAAATCTCTTAATGTTGTATGGCTAATATATTTTTTTCATACAAAAGTTAAAATTGGGGGTTTTGTCCCATTGGGGTTTTGTCAACTGGGGTTTTGTCCACTGGGGTTCTGTCCGCTGGGGTTTTGTCCACTGGGGTTATGTCCGCTGGGGTTTTGTCCTACACCCCTCATGAATTGCTGGAACAACATTTCATGACAATAAAATCGGAGATAAGAATTCATCGTCGCTCTATATACTAATCGTGTTATCGTACCCCTAACAATAATTTAACATTAGGAATGTCTGGGTGTTTGAGGATTTAGGGTACTATAACACGATTAGTATAAGAGCGACGATGTCAACTGTCTATATACTAATCGTGTTATCGTACCCCTAACAATAATTTAACATTAGGAATGTCTGGGTGTTTGAGGATTTGGGGTACTATAACACGATTAGTATAAGAGTGACGATGTCAACTGTCTATATACTAATCGTGTTATCGTACCCCTAACAATAAGTTAACATTAGGAATGGCTGGGTGTTTGAGGATTTAGGGTACTATAACACGATTAGTATAAGAGCGACGATGTCAACTGTCTGTATACTAATCGTGTTATAGTACCCCAGACAATAGGAATGGCTGGGTGTTTGAGGATTTGGGGTACTATAACACGATTAGTATAAGAGCGACGATGTCAACTGTCTGTATACTAATCGTGTTATAGTACCCCAGATAATAGGAATGAGCGGGTTTTGGGGTACTATAACACGTTTAGTTATCAACCCTCCATATAAAATCTTTTCTTTGATGTATTTTGCTTGAATTTAGTAAAGTCACACATCAAAATGGTCCTTTTCCCATGGAGGATCCCACCAAAACATTTTTGATATGCAAGTATATCTACATAAATAAAAATCCACAAAACACAATTGTTCTTAGGACTGCCAGCAGGAGTCCACCAATAATAAACTCACAATGTTGAAAAGCGGTTAAAAAAAATCCTATATAGTGTGTGCTACAAGAAAGATTATGTTAGATATGGAAGTTGTTTTGTGAAGTAGTTTTGAATATTTTTTCCTTTATTAGTAATTGTCTCAGTCTAGAACTTTTGTGTCAGCCTACCTGTAGATGAAACCCCGGCTCACTTGTGTCAGTTGGCAATTATACAGCTTCATTTAAGTCCAGGCTCAATCATAACAAAAAGTGAATGAATGGACCACATAGGGCGCTGGGGATTGAATAGAATGAATCCAGGGCATTTCCCTGCACACACTGGTTGAGATGTATCACCGTTTGTGACTAATACAGGTTGGGACACACCTGTCTTGGATAACTCTACAAGGTTTTGCACTGTACATATTGGCTGAAACGAATTGCCTTTGACAATTATGTTGACATAGTATCTGATAAAAATTCTTTTCAAAAAATTTTCCTGTGATATTTTCTCGTCTTAGATAGTCTTTGTTGTAGCAGAGACAATACATATTATGGTATATGACTTTAATAATTGTGACAATGTCGTTTTGCTTTTGTTCTATAAAGATGTTCATTTTCACACCATTGGATAATCATAATATTGCTATCAACTTTAACATATAGCTATGTACTAACGCTATTAATGGAAGTTTGATTGTCTAGGGTGTATCGCTGCGTTATGTGGACCGCCATATAAGACGACGTGGTGGTTTTGTAATCAATTTTGTTTTTTGCATTTCCCGCCTCGGCTTTGTATACCACCGCGCTCGGCTTTAGGTCTTCATTTTTGAGGTGTGCTGGATATTTATTTTATATTCCAAGCACTGAGCCGCTCAGACGTCTTATTTCTTTTATATTTTAAGGGCTTTGCATACCAGAGCAAAGTGAACTGAAAATTTTGATATAGTGATGTCATCATTGCTAAATATCTCCTAAATGGCTAACAGCATGTGGATGAAAATTTCGCACATGACAGTTTAGTTTGTACTGGTTATTTCAACGCAAGGAGAAGTGAAATTGATGCACATTTCACACAGACATAGCTCCTGCAACTTACCGTTTAGCAGTGTCAAGATGTAGAGTTACACTGTAGGCACAGGAAATTGGGAAATCTCGTGCAACTTCTCTTCAATGACACACAACACCAAACTACAGAGAAAAATGGGAGGGGGCATAAGGAAAGGCAGAAAATCGGAAAACTGCAGACAGGAAATGAGTACAAATTGAAAATTTGCAATGCCATTTTCTTGGGGACCTTTTTTTTTCGACTGTGTTGAATATTCACAAGGAAAATTTAACCCTTGGGTACGGATAACATTATGCATACAAGCAGACTACATGAGGTTGTTCAACTTGGGGGTTAATTTTAAAGGTTACCAGGTGACTGACTGTTACACCACTCCCCCACTTTACATAAGAATGGAGCACATGGAGTGTTGTTGTTGTTCACATCATGAACATTGGCCATCCATGCATCGCTTTCTACAACGTGACAGTCATTCCAAAATGGTTTGGCATACAAAAAGATGATGACGACGGGTAGTCCATCAAAACTACGATATATGAGACGTTAAATTACAATACATAACCTTTAAAGCCTAAGTTGTTGGATAAAACATACATCGAGTTCTCGAAAACAAGAGGAAATGTACTGGAATTTATCTCCAAAGAAGAAGAGTGAAGTAGATAGGTAGAACCTCCATGTCCCTCATTTCCAAGATATTGAAGTGTACAAAAAACAAATGGACCTTCTGTGGGAGGGTGGGACCATTGTGAAAATTGATATATAATAAGAGACGGAAAGGTGTTGTGCAATCAACAATGAAGATTGGGTTATATTTCAGATAGCTGATAAAAGTGTCAACCGGACTTGGGAACTGGGGACATGTAGGTTCACTTACAGATCCATCGAAAGCATCGCGCCGATGGCTCATTCATGTTAAATGTGAGTGCTTCGCTATACAGAAAAAATAGTTCCATAATTCAACGCGATTTATCTGCTAACATATGATGCATTTTTAATTATGATCACTGATCAAGAAACATAAGGCAGGATATATCATCACTGATTATTGTTTGTAACAGTAAATCATATCTGAAATTCTGGCGTAGGTCTATACACAATGTACTTTGCCTGGAGAAGGCGGGACTTTTGGGAAGTTGGTGTGAAATTTCTCGTTGTCAAGAGTAGAATATTTGAGCATGGAATCCACTGTTGTTCCGTTTACAGGAAGTATTTTAACTAATATAAGTAACAATCTAGCCGTCTGTTTAGTTGTCAATACCCGTAAGGTCATAATTTTTATCTTATGTCATTTCTAATTTTGTAAACAACGCAGTCATTTGTAACGTGCACCATGAACGTCCCATAATGCCAAGCGGAAAGTTAAAGAGCAAGCCATCATGGCAGCCAAAACTGCTCATTTCCTGTCTGCAGTTTTCCGATTTTCTGCCTTTCCTTATGCCCCCTCCCATTTTTCTCTGTAGTTTGGTGTTGTGTGTCATTGAAGAGAAGTTGCACGAGATTTCCCAATTTCCTGTGCCTACAGTGTAACTCTACATCTTGACACTGCTAAACGGTAAGTTGCAGGAGCTATGTCTGTGTGAAATGTGCATCAATTTCACTTCTCCTTGCGTTGAAATAACCAGTACAAACTAAACTGTCATGTGCGAAATTTTCATCCACATGCTGTTAGCCATTTAGGAGATATTTAGCAATGATGACATCACTATATCAAAATTTTCAGTTCACTTTGCTCTGGTATGCAAAGCCCTTAAACTACTTCAGGTGACTCCAACCTAGGCGTCTTAGAATATTTTTGCATAGACTTTAGGATTCTAATTATTCTTGATTGGTCCGTGCTGCATTGATAGGATTTTGTGTAAATAAGTCAAGTACCCGCAAAGAGAGTTCAAATGCTCCAGTCGCTTTCTCGCTGACACCTGTACGTTTATGTCATATAGTTTGCAGGTATGTTGCTTCATACACTTTGTGGGTATCTGTTATATCTCGCATATGGTTAGTCTCGTTGATAATGGTAATGTTTCCATATTATCCAAGCTGCTCTAGCCCTCTAATTCACATATAATAGATTTGATAAATGATAATCTGTTGAATTATGTGTCGCTGTTGATATACCACGCATTGGTTAAATGAACTACTGCTTGTTGATTGAGATGATTTATTCGTATGAATTGCCGAACGTAATTATTTGTTCGTACTAATTGTCGAACGTCTTGATATATTCGTATTAATTGCTGAACGTAATGATTTATTCGAATCAATTAATCTTTGTAACTCGAATCCATAAATGGGCTCCAGTCGCTTGTTCGCCGACACCTGTACGTTTGTCCTATATTTTGCAGGAATAAAACGGTATCGCTCAAACTCTTCGCCTGTTTACTTACTCGAACCGTACCCGGTGACATAATATTCATGCGAATGCCCCCCCCCCCCTTCCAAACTTTCTGCGCCATCTCCGGAACGACGAAAAATGGAGAGCTTAAACTCGATCATATTGAGGTAATTTTGAGCCTATTTGCATACCCCCTCCCCTCCCACCCCGAGCAGAGGATCATGGGTAAATTCAAAATGGTGGCCACGTGGGGTACCAGAAAAGAGATGTTTTTGTCATATTTCTTCAAAATTTCTGCTTTTCCGCGACGAAAAGCGGGCAAAATCTATTTTATTTCTATCACATTAATATTTATTAATTTATCATGCAGTTTTTGCGGAGAAATTGCGTAAATTAAAAATTAGGAAAATCGGACAGAAAAAGTCGACAAAAAATACCGTTTTTGAAAATGACGTCACTGTGACGTCATCAAAGCGGCCATCTTGGATTTTTTCACATTTTCTGGTAGAGCTTGACCCAAGGGTATACACCACTGTGGTAAGTTACAGCCTTTTAGCTCAAGGAGTAAAAAAAATAATTGTGGGGGCATTCTCTGCCCCCCCCCCCCCCCTCCCCAGGCCAAAACAGGTTCCAAAAAGGCCAGGCCAGATAGGGTTAAGAGAAATGCTACCCCAATATTAACTGTATGACACACTATGAGTGATTGGAATTTACTTTCCCTCCAAGGCATACAACTGACAGGTGTGCTAAAACAATTGCATTGTCTCGAACATATTTTGTGACGGATTATTGCTACAGAAATGTTTCCCTTCCCTGCCCCTTAAGCCCGATTGATACCTTCATTGAGTAAAATAACATACAAAGTAAATGTAAATATGACACCCCAATTTTTCTTCTTCAGACATTTTCCTTATATCTAGATTGACACATGAGTGAATTGTCCGATCTCTACTCCAGACAATTGGGGAAAAATAGTAAAATTTATTATTTTGTTATTATAATTTTTTTTTATTGTCCATACATAGTGGAGCATACACTGCCAAGAAGGGGGCAATATATAATGTATACACAGGGGGCAATATATAATGTATACATTGAATGTGGAGGCATGAAAACATGATATGGTACTAAGATATTCCTTTAAGTAAAATTTATTAGTTTCTCGGATAAAAGGGGACCCCAAGCATGATTGTGTTTCTCATAATCAAATTTGTCTGTCCTGCAATTTCCATGCCGCCATACTCTGCTGACCAAATTAACAATTCAATCTGTACGTCGGGGGTCCATGTTCATAAAGTTTTGACAATCGTTGTTGCAAAGCACCTTAATCCTACCCACAGGCCCGCAAAACAAGAGATTGGGGGGAGGGGGGTGTGGTATTAGGGTGAAGTGTCGAAATATGGGGTCTCTATATATAACCCATGCTTTATATAAATAAACAAAGGTGTGAAACGGACTTTGGGTGAATCGAGAAATAAACGGTTTACCGCCAAACAAAATACATCAGCATATTCTACAAGTATCACTTTATATATTTCCGTCGTCAAATTAGTAAATTTGTGCAATTTTTTGCCTTTGCCGGGCGATTCAAAATCCAACGTAACTGTCCATCCATCTAGGAACAGTGAGATTATGGCGGGCTTTGTTCTCAATTCTGATTGGTCAGTAGCGACACGTCTTCAGCAAGAGAGGTCACGCACTGATCAGCTGTCGCGACTGACCAATCAGAATTGAGAACGAAGCCCGCCATAATCTAACTTCCTAGTTGGACGGACAGTTACGTTGGATTTGGAATCGCCCTGCTAAGGTAAAAAATTGCACAAATTTACTAATTTGACGACGGGAGTATATAAAGCGGTTTTTATGTTTATTTATATTAAGCATGGGATTATATATAGACCCCATATTTCGACACTTCACTGTAATACCACCTCCCCCCCCATCTCTTGTTTTGTGTGCCTGTGATCCTACCATACCTGGGGGCCGTAATGCTCCCTTCCACCTCTAAACTTTCTTCTCTATCTATACAGCAGGATCACTCTGTTATCCTGCAATATCTTCCAAACCGTTCACCCTGAATATATCGTATTTGATCGTCAATCGGGGTATTCGAGCAGTGCGTGTGTACCTGAAAACGTCAAATTACTTTCTTCTAGATCTTCTAGATTTAAATTATTTTCATTTTATTGAATAATTGATAAGAACTAAACCCATACTGTTAAGCTCCATCAGTGGCTCCATCAGCTACTGATGAAACTCAATGACCAGTGGTCGGTGATGACCTATTCTTTCCTATTCGATATTCTAAAAAAACAAATCACAATTTGGTATGGATTCTACCTTCCGCCCTCCCACCACACCCCCAATCCACCCCTACCCCATGAAGCAATTTCTATAAAGGAACCAATATTTTTTTTAGAGAAAAAAAAAACATTTTAATTTGATGTAAATTTAAAACCCAATTATTTGTGTCGGTTAATTTGTTAATTCAGTAATTGTTTCCGGGTACTTTCTAGTCGCTAACATCTTGGGCAACCTATACTTTTTTTAGGAGTTAGCTGTTGAAATAATTACATAATTATAAAATGAATTATTATACCTATTCACTGTATTTCTTTTTATTTGAACCAGTTCAACCCCCTGGACATGCTGAAGATCAGGCTGATGGTCAAACTAACCAACACCAGGGCTGATGAAAATCCAGTTTTAGCCAACCGCCGCTTATCCTGGAATGATGGCATCTATCAATGAAGAAGAAACTAATAACCAGTAACCTCGGACGATGATGGGGCCTACCAACCAGTCGATGAGAATGGGATCTAACTAACAATTACCAGGTATCGTCAAGGACATTTTTGCGGCAACGATTTGGTGTAAGACTCAGAAATATAATTGACAAAGGATCTGCTGCAAGTTGTATTGTTAGTCTTTTGTCCAGGATATTACCTTTTCAAAGGGAGGTCTTACACCAAAGCCTTGCCATTTTTGCAATGGACGCTTATTATTATTCTGGGTATTTCACGGTATCGTTTGCAATATGTGTTGATTTGGGTTCCTCTAGTTTAAGGGGTGATAATACCAGAAAAATAATTTGAACTGTTTTTACAGAGTGCCTTAAAAAATGTGGAATAAATGACAAATAATTGGAATATTCTCTTCAAACTTTCACGTCTACCAGACACGTCTATGAGAAGGTCAAATATGCAGCAATTTGGGGAACTACCCGAACGATGTGAAACACACAGGCCTTCAAAAATTACCAATGGAAATGACAATCGAAATATGCTTTAATTATGCACTACATTTTAAGATACTCATTATAACAATAGAGAGGTGATAAAACAAGTGAAATGTGTGAAATACCTACGATACAGTGGAAACTATAATATAGAGACGGTTGAAAGTGGAGGCTTTTTCAAAATCTATGCTTCCATGACACCCTGTCCAATAAGATTTTCACCGGGAATTATGGGTACTTCATTTGGAACGCAATGTTGTTTTTTGGGCAAGAATTACTTAATCTACAGAAAAGACAAACGAATGACAACCATTGACTTATGAAGTTTACGTCTTAAAATAACGTGTGACCTACTTGTCAAAACAACAGGTGCAAGGAACGAACTGAAATATTTTCCTGTTCATCACGCAAAATTCCACATGTTCAAAATAAGTTCCCGTCTCCTGATCTGTGATGGGGCAGTGATGGGGACAAATCTGTGTGGAATTTCATGCGCCAACATTTTCAAGAATATATTTCTGTATTGTTCGAAATGGATATTGTGTTCCTTATTAAATTGACATAAGGGCTATTCCAGAAAAAAAGGCATGGGGGGGGCGGATGGGAAGCCTTTTTTTTTTCTATGGGTGGTCGTGTTAAAATGAAATCCAATTCTGTGGGTGGTAGGATTAATAAAGAAATGGATTCTATGGGTGGTGGGTAAATAAAACCAATGGTGTCAATGTCTGGTCGTTGTTTTCATTCATTTATTTATTAAAACACTACCCGAAGTGTTGTCTGTTCTTTTGTATATGTAATTTCTCGCTGGCAACCCTCGTATCTTCCTGGAAGTTCCTGATCGTCTCATTCAGTCACCTCCGTGAAAAGCGCCCTCTTTGGAAGAATGTGGTCTTGTCAGAGTTGTCTCCCCTTTTCATTTTTTTTGGTAAAGTTACTAGCAATAAGTTGATTTACGAATTAAATTTGTTCCCAGAACCTTAAAAATTGTATTAGCACAAAATAATGTGAAAGCTGGTCGTATATTCGCATTTGGCGATATATACAAATCTGCCCGTTGAGTACCGAGGCGAAGTTTTGCTTCCATATTCTTCCGACCTTGCTGACGGTCTGTTCGACTGGCATGACTGTTGAGCATCAAATTCAATATGAAATCCGTCAGAATTTTTTAAAATTTGGCGGCATAATTTTCAAAGCAGTGGTTTCAACGATATGGATCAACTAAAAAATCTGAACGACGAAGGACATAATTTACGCTTCAAAACAGCAGTTGACATGGTCGGCACGGTCACAGTGAATAACTCCGAACCTGTTGATCTGGCGACATCAGCAGCAAATGATGATAATGATGAACCAAAACGCAAAAAAACAGCGTTCGCATGCCTTTTCTTGCATTAAATTTAATGACTTTTCAAGGTCCTACAGTGATTATTCAAGTACCCAATTCAAGCCAATTTTAGGAAAACGGACGTGTTCGAATTATCTTTTTTTGATGCGAGAAGCTAAATGGCGGACTTCTTCATCTTTGATCGTTTTTAGTGAATTATCCATTGCCTCTTGCATTTCCTATCATTATTTTCTCTCTTTGGAGAGCAATGCATTCTTCCTGCTCTTTAACCATGAAATTAGGTTCGAGTAATTGACCGCAATGATCGGCTGACAATGAAGAGATTAGCTTCATCGGACGCCCGGCCAATTTAAAATCACAAATTCGCGTACATTAGTACATACGTGACAAGAGCATATTCTGTCACTTAGACATTCTGATATTTTCTTTATTTTCTCTGCAGTACATACTTGAAACCTTGCAGAATTTTTGTCACGGCCGACAAGACTATGTCCAACTATCCCGGTTTCGCCAATGATGTCAAAGGGGAAAATATATAAACGATCTAACGAAGAAACACAGATTACGTTATTTTCAGATTGAGAATCAAACCTAATAATTTCTTGATTGCTCTTCATAGGGAAATATTGTGGAAGGGCTTTTCAAACTGTTTATGTCAATAAAACGAACAGCAAATTAATCAAGCGCCTGACACTATATAAAGGCCCATATCAGGATCAGGGCCAACTCATGTGAGACCCATATCAGGGCCAACTGATCTGAGACAATACAATCTTCCCAGCTGGAACGAGCTCATCCCGCCCGGTAATATCGGCTAAACGAAAGACATGAATTGCTTGACCTTTCTAACAATTCACTGTATCCATTCGTTCCTTGATTAACAGATGTATTAAAATACTTTCACAGAATTGGGTGGGGTCAGTAGAATGAAAGTTTCAACATGCCACGTGTTGGTTGAACATTTTCCGCCATACGGAGTTGCAATAACATCACGTGATCAAGCCTTGGATAGCATGGCACGTGGGCCAAACTTGCGCTTGTTCACGGTTCCCGCTTCAAAATATATTCAGCTAACACAACGTCAATGTATTATGCCTTCGTAAAAGTGAGATCAGGACTGCAATGAAAATAAAAAAAAAAATGTTTCAAACCTGAAAAAGAATTCCCTTTTACCTCTCTCCGATCGTTATTCTGGCTTGAAATATGGCTCGACTGCAGCTGTTCTGTCATTTATTGGCTATACACTCACCTGTTTACCCAGTTTTATTACCCCTCGGCCAAAATTTGGCCGAAGGGTATTGTCGTCGTCATGTACGTCTGTCCGTCTGGCCGTCTGTCCGTCTGTCCGTCCGTCCGTCTGTCCGTCACACCTTTCTCGTTACCAAGATATCTTCAGAACGACTTACCCTAGGCACACCAAACTTGCAGTGCACATCCGTATGCTTGTGACCCAGAACCCTATTGAATCTGGACCTGATTGGTTAGAAACTTTGGCGGCCATCTTTAATTTATGCGAAACCATCACAGGTTTCTTGTTACCAAGATATCTTTAGAACGACTTACCCTAGGCACCCCAAACTTGCACTGCACATCCATATGCTCATGACCCAGAACCCTATTGAATCTGGACCTGATTGGTTGGAAACTTTGGCGGCCATATTTAATTTATGCGAAATCATTAATCTTGTGTATCTTAGGTACCATTTCTCTGTTCAGTGTGAAACTTGGTATAGATCATCGATGCATCAAGAAACTTCAAAGGAATGACCAAACCAGTTTCCCTGATTCGGTGAAAACCTTGGCGGCCATCTTTAATTTATGCAAAATCTTCAATGATATATATCTCTGATACCATTCAAGTGTTCTATACGAAACTTGGTATACAGCATCGATGTATCAAGAGATCTGCAATGTATAGCCACATCAGTTCCTCTGAGTGGCGGGAAGGATGGGCGGCCATCATTAATTTATGCAAAATCATTAATGATCTCTATCTCTGATACTGTTTGAGTGCTCGATGTAAAATTTGGTATATATCATCGAAGCATCAATAGACTTACGATAAATGGCGTTTCTGATTGGGCGGAACCTTGGCGGCCATCTTTAATTTATGCAAAATCTTCAATGATATATATCTTTGATACCATTTCAGTGTTCTATATGAAACTTGGTATCCAGCATCGATGTATCAAGAGACTTGCAATGAATAACCACATCGGTTCCTCTGAGTGGCGGGAAGGATGGGCGGCCATCTTTAATTTATGCGAAATCATTAATGATCTATATCTCTGATACGGTTCAAGTGCTCAATGTAAAATTTGGTATACATCGATTAGACAGTTCTGGTTTTTCTGCTTGGGCGGAAACCTTGGTGGCCATCTTTAATTTATGCAAAATCTTTAATGATGTTTATCTTTTCAGTGTTCTATATGAAACTTGGTATACAGAATCTATGTATCAAGAGACTTGCAATGAATAACCACATCAGTTTCTCTGAGTGGTGGGAAGGATGGGCAGCCATCTTTAATTTATGCGAAATCATTAGGGATCTCTATCTCAGATAATTTTCAAATGTTCGATGTAAAATTTGGTATACATCGTCGATGTATCAACAGGTTTCTCTGATTGGACGGAAACGTTTGAGGCCATTTCTAATGGCAAAATTTTTCATAATCTGTATATTTGTTACTTGACTGCTTGGTGTTCCTGAAGTTTTGTTTTAAATTGAATACATTATGAATGGCTGGCGCCCAGAGCCGAGGGGTTTTCAGATGCGCAGCTTCGTATTCAAGTATATTTTGGCCTAACACGATCCGCATCAATCCACAATTTACGTTTTAATTAATCTGAAAATTGGATCGATCTGTTTCAGATGTATCTATGCTTCATTTGAAAATATAGTAGAATAAATTTAGGTTTATTCCATTTATTAAACGGCCTATAATCTCGGGCTATCTTACGTAAACGTCTCTTCCGATATTCAACTTTTGTGTCAATAATCAGATCACAAGTACCGTAATTTCTTCACTAATACTGTAAAAAAAACTCACCTCAATGACGTTATTTTATTGCAAAAGAAATTTGGTTTATTAAAAACCGTATGTGTATTTCTATTCCGATTTTCCACTTCAGTTGCTGCCTTGTCAGCTCTTTTTATCCAGTCTTTAAAATCTGGCAAAGTCAGTCATTCATTGTTAAATTTGCACTTTCCAGATGTTTTCAATTTTTGATATCAGAACAGATTACCCTAATAATTCATCTTCCAAATTTAATTCGAAAACGGCCGATTTTTCCCCTGTCGTGATTTTTTCCATCTTAATAAAACGAAAACGAGCATTTTCAATATACTCGTGAAACATTAAATTCGAACACTCCCGTTTTCGTCGTGGAGTTCGTGCGGCTGAAAGTACAGTGAATATGTTACTCAGAATAATTTCTGTACAACTAAATCGTGACTAACGATACTCGTTGACACAGAAATAAAATACAAAAGTTCAGTTTTTGTGGTTGCGAATTCTCCATATATCATAGAACTATGATCAGAAGTCCCTAACCGGGTTCTCATTAGCAGGAGGTTGGAAGCGAAAATGCCCGTCAACTGGCCATTTTGCGGCACCTACGAGATCAATAGAAAAAAAATTAACGGCAATTTGAATGATATTTTCGATGTCTCATTTTCTTTAATAAACAGATGATATGGAAGGACAAAGATATAAATGTTTCCCTCTGCTTGTCCCTGTCAGGGCTTCCGCGTAATAGTTAGTTTGTGCACAACTCCTATGTCGAGGGAGCCATTATTTCATTTCTTAGGATGTGCATGATGTGTCTCATACATTTTGACTGCAGAAAGGGAGAAGTTGAGTATTTCATTTGTGCTATGGGGAGATGTCAACAGACATGGATGCTGGTGTTTTATTCACTCACCAATCCAGAACTACATTTCCATGTAATAAAATGACAAACGTCAGTGTTTCCAACAACATGATAATCCAGTTTATAATCAACGAGGAATCAACTTTATGGAGCGGACGAACATAAAATATGCACCCTCGCTGGGTCAGTCACATTGACATCTCACGAGTGACGTTGTAGACAACCCGATCATCATTGCAGGAATTTAGAGGTTTAGTTTTTATGTATTTTCAATCCTTGACAAGCTGGACATTTCACTTTTTACTTCGTGTTTGATGGATAATGAACCAAACGTCGGCATCACGGTACAGATTTAGCCGGGAAATATGGTTGACTGACTGCAGGCACGTGTCGCAATACTGTCGGGCTACCATCCCTATTGCGGTAATGGAAACTTCCACTGACCCGATGTTGTAATCCCACAAGCCTCCCGACGAATCGAATTGGAAGAGTTCACTTTCAAAATAGGGAAGTAAGGCACAAAAGTTTTCAACACGCATATCGCTTTTCAACAAAATCAACGTGAGGGCAGATTTTTCTTTCGTTTCGTAGACCATATTTTCTTTGTATTTCATTCTTGAAACTTGCAACTCTGGTGGACAAATTCACGACCTACGCAATTTAATGATAATAACTACACAGGGACTGCTTGAAGTTGAAGAAAAAGAAAAAACATTTACGGCGACAGATGGCTGATAAAAACTTTTGGGTTGGTAGCTTTTCGATGGGGAGGGCGGGTTACGCCAACTGACATATTTTAAGGATGGCCCCGAGTCTTTTAAATGAACTATGATAGAGATATCAAACATAATACACGGTTTAGGCCAGAGCATATGTACAGGAGCGACGGATGGAAAGGGGAAACACAACAGGAGACGGAAACAACGATCGTCAGTGGAGTTTTTATTCCATTTTGCTGGACTGCCAACCATACTTATACCTATTACAGTAAAATTCAAGCACTTTCAAGGACCTACGGGAAAAAAATCTAACTTTCAAGGCCTTGAATTTTCAATATAAAAATTACAAACTTTTATGGACCCGTGCAAACCATGAAAAAATTAAAAATATTGGCCCGGGAAGTGATCTCCATAAACAACAACAACAACGACCATGGTAGGAGGCCAACCGTTTTTTTGTTTTTTTTCTATGGGTGGTGGGATGCCTAGATAATTGAATTCTGTGGGTCCTTGTTGTGGCAGTAAATTCATTTCTATGGGTGGTGGGTAGTAAAAAACTCGCCCATCCGCCCCCCCCATACCTTTTTTTCTGGAATAGCCCTAAGAGATATATTCCTTAATGTGTGGTGTTTAGAAACGGTAATGACTATTTCATTTAGGGACTATTTCCCGGAAGTGCCGATTATTGCGGAGTTAGCAATTTGCAGTCAACCTCGCCACTAGGTGTCGCTTTCCGCAGAGACGTGCAGAACAACAACGCACAGAAATTGGTGGAATTGGTCTATTTTTTGAAGATTATGAAGATGTCCTACAAGGCGAGAATAATGTATTTCTAAGGTGTAAATATTTCTGTCTTGTGTTATGTTCGTGTCGAGCGCTAAAAAATGAGTTATGCGTCTTGAACTTATGTTTACAACTGCAGTCCCAGGAGCACGTTGTTGTATTGTTATGGTAATAGATACTCCATGTAGGGTATCTAAACAGTATTATGGGCAAACCTGGCCAATTTTAACCCTTTGACCTTTGTGGATATTTTTAGCCCACAATCACCAGATGGTGGGCTGTTCAAATCACTTTTCGTCCGTCCGTCCGTCCGTCCGTAAACAATTCTTGTTATCGCTATTTCTCAGGAACTACTTCATGGATCTTTCTCAAATTTGGTACACAGGTTCCGCTTGGGGTCTAGTTGTGCAAGATACCTTCTCTGGTCCGATTCGAAAATCCCATATGGCCACTAGGCAGCCATCTTGGATTTCCCCATGAAACCTTATCGCGAGTTCTCGGGAACTACTGCACGGAACTTTCTCAAATTTGTTACACAGGATCCCCTTGGGGTCTAGTTGTGCAAGATACCTTTTTTGGTCCGATTGGAAAATCCAAAATGGCCACAAGGCGGCCATCTTGGATTTCCCAATGAAACCTTGTTATTGCGATTTCTCAGGAACTGCTGCATGGATCTTTCTCAAATTTGGTACACTGGTTCCCCTCAGGGTCTAGTTGTGCAAAATACCCTTTTCTGGCCCAATTCAAAAATCCAATATGGCCACCAGGCGCCCATCTTGGATTTCCCCTTGAAACATAGTTATCGTGAATTCTCAGGAACTACTTCATGGATTTTTCTCAAATTTTGTACACAGATCCCACATGGGGCCTAGTTGTGCCAGATACCTTCTTTTTTAGTCAAATTCGAAAATCCAAGTTACGCTTCAAATTAATACGGTATTCCCGAGTTGTGACGTTGCATCACACGAGTCGGCGGATCAAACGGTGGGACATATTCTATATAGTGACTATAGAGAATATCCATACCTTCACCTTCCATTTCAAGAGGTTCAAATAATTCGGAATTAAAATGTATTTCTTCAAATTTTAAATCAGTTTTCTTTAGTCCAGTGAACTGCCCCACTGTTTCGTCTGCCGGCTACATGGAGGGACGTCACTCTTGTGACACAACGTTACAACTCGACAACTGTAGACTACTGCGTGTTTCATCAGGATTCAGACACTTTCGAAGTTTCAACATTACTGCGCGGATCCCTTCAGTATTAAGTATTGTACCATCTTACTATTTTCGAGCATAGTATCTTAAAGAGATATCTCGAACTAGCCCAGTAAACGGAACAGAATTCGCTCCTAATTATAAAATCTTAAGTAGGTTTTATAGCTCATGCCGAAGAGTCGAAGAGATTTGTCTTCGCTTCCAGTACCCAATGATGACACGTGCAAAAATATAATACAACAAAACGAGGACGAAGGATCCTCCGGATATTCACTTTCAGACTAACTTTTCTCTTGTACTATAACAACCGACATAAGTACAGTTTCTAGAAATCTTGAAACTCCTTAAACTTAGAAAGATGATATCTTGTTGTTTTCCAGTGTCCCTTTTTCGATCTTTTTCGCTCAGATTCGAAATTCTGTAAACAAAATTACATATCAATCGTTTGTTCTTAGTAACAATGGACAAAACGATCCTCTTGTCATTAGCTTACAATTATCGGACAATGGTGGGCGTCAAGATCCTTCAGCATCTCCCGTTCACGTGTGGTTTGGGAGGGGAGTCCTTTAAATTCATCATTCTGTTTCACTGAAAGGGGTTAATTTGGATTCATTAATATTCATGGCGTTGTTTGAAAAAGTGCCACCAACAGCATGGTGACCTCCAATGTTTCACTTCCTCTTATGTCCTGTTTTGTTTTTTCAATTTTGTAGGTATTTGTCTTTCCTCACTCCAGTACCCATCTGTTGAGGACTTATTGGAACCTTCCAATCTGTGTTTTATTCCAATTTTAAGCAACTCTTCCTTATTATTATCCTTCTAGAACCAGTGAAAGTCCAATTCGGTAATTTCACACCATTATTGTCCCCCGCCGCAACGCGGCTGGGGGACTTTAAAATGGTTCTTGCTCCTATGTGTCCGTGCATGTCCGTGGATGTCCGTGCATGTCTGTTCGAATGATTACTTCCTAACGCTTTGTTGGATTCTTCCGAAATTTGGCATACGCATTCCTTGCGACAAGACGCCAGCCGGTATCACATTTCAGCAACATCTGCCTGAAGGTGGCGCCACTGGGTCAAAATGGTTCTTGCTTCTATGTGTCCGTGCAGGTCCGTGGATGTCCGTGCATGTCTGTTCGAATGATTACTTCCTAACGCTTTGTTGGATTCTTCCGAAATTTGGCATACGCATTCCTTGCGACAAGACGCCAGCCGGTATCGCATTTCAGCAACATCTGCCTGAAGGTGGCGCCACTGGGTCAAAATGGATCTTGCTTCTTTGTGTTCGTGGATGTCAGTTACAAACGATAACTTCCAAACGCTTTCTTGGATTCTTCCGAAATTCGGCATACGCATTCCTCGTGAGAAGACGCGGTTGCGTACTGGATTTCAGTAACATTTGCCTGGAGGTGGCGCCATTGAGTTTCGCTTCTTTGTGTCCGTTCCAGTTAAAATGGGTCTTGCTCTGTTTGTGTCTGTGGATGTCTGTTCAAATTCTTCACAGGCGATAACTTCCAAAAGCTTTGTCGGATTCCTTCGAAATTTAGCATATACACTCCTTGTGACCAGACATGGGTTGGTATTGCGTTTCAGCATGATCCACCTGAAGGTGGCACCACTGGGTCTTGTTCCAATCTTCTGTGAATGTCCGTGGTTTCCATTCAAATTCTTCACAAGCTATAACTTCCAAATGCTTTGTCTAATAATTAGGCATCCCTAAATGCGTTTGTCATTTTTTCTTCTTTCTTCCGCTTCTCGCTGTTAGTTTTGAATTTCATGTCGCTTTAAATGAAGGACACCATTTTCTCAAATTTGCGGTCCAGTATTTCTATTCCACATCATATGATTTACCCTTAAGCTTTTGCAGGAACCATATTTTATTTCAGAAGTATAATATGAAATAACTGGCGGGGGGATCCCCGCAGTACCGAACCCGTGTTAGTTTTGAAGATCATGTCGCCCTAAAAATGAAGGACATTTCCTTCAATTTTGCTATGAAATCATTCTATTCCACATCATATGATTTACCCTAAAGCTTTTGCCTGAACCATATTTTATTTCAAAAGTATAATATGAAATACCGAACCCATTTTTTTTTTTTCGTGTAATCTTAAATGAAGGACAACATTTCCTTCCATTTTGCTATCAAATAATTGTATCTCACATCATATGATTTACCCTAAAGCTTCTTCAGGAACCATTTGTGTCCACACGTGTAACTTACTATATTAATTACAACTGAGTTCCTAAAGTTTGGGTGCACACTGTGCATATGATCAATTTTCTGAACTGAATTGAATTCCAGCTTGTGGTTTTTCGGACTGACAGATGATGGCATGCAGTTGTCAGTGTGGTTGTTTCATGTACAGGGAGCTTTCTATGCACCTACAGGTGGAGACACCTGGTGGCAAATTTAAATTTTGGTTTCCAGACAATAGGTTGAGGATGCATTCAGCTTCTCATCAAATTTGGTTTGCAGATAATATGCCTGGAGATGTCACTTGGAGTCGCTTCTCGGTTACATAATTTCCGTGCTTCACTGCATGGAAATTATATTACAGAAGCAAAAAAAGTTCAGTCAACCATTCCGAGTTGATTTTAAAACTTGGGAAGGCAGAAAGTCCCTTCCGCATCCAACACCTATGAAGTAGCAGTTGCCTCCCTCGTGTATATCCCCCGAGACCAACAATGCTAAAAAATATTGCTGCCATTTCGGCGGGGGACTTAGCATCCTCTGGCTGCTTGTTTTACACCCTTCTGTTGAACCCATATCATTCTTGCTACCCTTTTTGCAACACTTATAGCCAAGTCTATCATCAGTAAAAATTTCAGTGGGATACTTCAATTATTTGAGGAATTATTACAAATTTATGAAGGGACTCTGTCTAAAATCTGGAAATTATTTTTAGCCCACCATCAAAAGATGGTGGGCTGTTCAAATCGCTTTTTGTCCGTGGTCCGTCGTCAGTCAGTCAGTCGTCCGTCCGTAAACAATTCTTGTTATCATTTCTCCGAAACTACTGCATGGATTTTTCTCAAATTTGGTACACCGGTTCCCCTTGGGATCTGGTTATACAAGATATCTTTTCTGGTCTGATTCGAAAATCCAATATGGCCACAAGGCAGCCATCTTGGATTTCCCCATGAAACTTTATCGTCATTCCTCGGGAAGTACTGCATGGATCTTTCTCAAATTTGGTACACGGGTTCCCCTTGGGGTCTGGTCGTGCAAGATACCTTTTCTGGTCCGATTCGAAAATGCAATATGGCCACCAGGCAGCCATCTTAGATTTCCCCATGAAACTTTATCGTCATTCCTCAGGAAGTACTGCATGGATCTTTCTCAAATTTGGTACACATGTTCCCCTTGGGGTCTAGTTGTGCAATATACCTTTTCTAGTCCGATTCGATAATCCAATATTGCCACCAGGCAGCCATCTTCGATTTCTCCTTAAACTTTATCGTTATTTCTCCGGAAGTACTGCATGGATCTTTCTCAAATTTGGTACACAGGTTCCCCTTAGGGTCTGATTGTGCAAGATACCTTTTCTGGTCCGATTCGAAAATCCAATATGGCCAACAGGCGGCCATATTGGATTTTCCCATGCAACTTTGTTATCGTGATTTCTCAGGAAGTACTGCAGGGATCTTTCTCAAATTTGGTATATAGGTTCCCCTTGTTGCCCTGGTCCGATTCGAAAATCCAATAAGGCCATCTTGAATTTTCCCTTGAAACGTAGTTATCTTGAATTCTCACGAAATATTTCATGGATCTTTCTGAAATTTGGTACACAGGTCCCACATGGAGCCTAGTTGTGCAAGATACCTTTTTGATCCGATTCGAAAATCCAAGTTACGCTTCAAATCAGGTATTCCCGAGTTGTGACGTTGCATCACAAGAGTCGGCGGATCAAACGGTGGGGCATATTCTATATATCGACTATAGAGAATATCCATACCTTCACCTTCCATAGCAAGGAGTTCAAATAATAAGGAATTAAAATGTATTTCTTCAAATTTTAAATCAGTTTTCTTTAGTCCATGCAGTTGCAGGTGAACTGCCCCGCCCTTTCGTCTGCCGGTGGGTCCGCTACATGAAGGAGCATCACTCTTGTGACACAACGTCACAACTCGACAACTGTAGACTACTGCATGTTTCGATCCAAGGGAGATAAGCAAGATTCAGACATTTTCGAAGTTTCAACATTACTGCGCAGACCGGATCCCTTCAGTAGTAAGTATTGTACCCTCTTTCTATTTTCGAGCATGGTATCTTAAAAGAGATATCTCAAAACTAGCCCAGTAAACAGAGCAGAATTAAAATTCGTTCCAAATTATAAAATCTTAAGTATGTTTCATAGCTCATACCAAAGTGTCAAAGAGATTTGTCTTCGCTTCCAGTACCCAAGGATGACACGTGCAAAAAAAAAAAATAAAATAAAAATGCTACAAAACGAAGACGAAGGATCCTCTGTACATATGTACATTCACTTTCAGACTAACTTTGCTAATTTCTCTTGTACTATAACAACAGACATGAGAACAGTTTCTAGAAATCTTGAGACTCCTGAAACTTTTATATTTTGGTGTTTTCCAGTGTCCCTTTTTACCCCTCAGCCCATAGGGCTGTGGGGTCTTGTCGTTGCCATGTACGTACGTCCGTCCGTCCTAGCGTCCGTCCGTCCGGCGTCCGTCCGTCAACATTTTCTTGTCCGCTAAATATCTGCAGATCTATGAAGTCGGGCCTGACCAAACTTTGGTGAGAGCTTCCTGAATGTTGACAGATGAAATGATTAGATTTTCAGATGGCTATGATGATGTCATGATTTAAAAAAAAAAAAATTATTATTTATTGATGGCTTAGCTTCTGCACTGTTATCTATGCCAATCAACATGTTCTTGTCCGCTGAATATCTGCAGATCTATCAAGTCGGGCCTGACCAAACTTTGGTGAGAGCTTCCTGAATGTTGACAGATGAAATGATTAGATTTTCAGATGGCTATGATAATTTCATGATTTTTAATTTTTTTTAATTTTTTTATTTATTGATGGCTTAGCTTTTGCACTGTTATCTATGCCCATCAGGAACCCTTGGTTGCATGTTTCGTTGTGAATTTTGAAGGTTCCCTGATACAAGAAAGCCTCATTGAATGAAGGACAACATTTTTCTTAAATTTTGCTATTAAATCATTCTATTCTACATGTACATCATATGATTTATTCTAAAACTTTTGCATGAACCATATTTGTGTCCACACATTTAACTGGTACAACATAATGCTTCAATTTTTGTCACCAAACATGTTACTGTACCTTGGAAATTATGTACCGTCCGTCCTAGCGTCCGTCCGTCCTAGCGTCCGTCCGTCCGGCGTCCGTCCGTCAACATTTTCTTGTCCGCTAAATATCTGCAGATCTATGAAGTCGGGCCTGACCAAACTTTGGTGAGAGCTTCCTGAATGTTGACAGATGAAATGATTAGATTTTCAGATGGCTATGATGATGTCATTATTTAAAAAAAAAAAATTATTATTTATTGATGGCTTAGCTTCTGCACTGTTATCTATGCCCATCAACATGTTCTTGTCCGCTGAATATCTGCAGATCTATCAAGTCGGGCCTGACCAAACTTTGGTGAGAGCTTCCTGAATGTTGACAGATGAAATGATTAGATTTTCAGATGGCTATGATAATTTCATGATTTTTAATTTTTTTAATTTTTTAATTTATTGATGGCTTAGATTTTGCACTGTTATCTATGCCCATCGGGAACCCTTGGTTGCATGTTTCGTTGTGAATTTTGAAGGTTCCCTGATACAAGAAAGCCTGGTCCATTCATGATTCTCATTGAATGAAGGACAACATTTTTCTTAAATTTTGCTATTAAATCATTCTATTCTACATGTACATTATATGATTTATTCTAAAACTTTTGCATGAACCATATTTGTGAACCATATTTAACTGGTACAACATAATGCTTCAATTTTTGTCACCAAACATGTTACTGTACCTTGGAAATTATGTAAAACAAGTGATTAGGAGAGCCCATTTTTAGACTGACTGTGTGCAATTTTGAATCAGTTTGCATACCTGGAGCTTATGCCCCCCCCCCCCCCAAAAAAAATAATGATAAGGGTGGGCCTGTGTCAATAAGTGTGTTTACTTGTTATCACACTTGTGCAATGCATAAATTGCCACTGATAAAGCTACACTTCCTTGCATGCTGTAATCCCAGCACACCACTCACGTGAAACCGAAGTCTGTTATATACGGTATCCAGGGATTTTTTGTAGGTTCCGATCCCAAACTCCCAGTTCTTTTTCGTAATTCATTATTGAGGGTCCACATTTTTTAAGTGAATTTCAGCGCAAAGAGCCTGTGATCAATCACAAAACAGAGGTTTATTAACATGAAATTCAATACCCAGCTATGCAATCCGATCGATATTGAGGCTTCCAGAAGCTTTTTCTAGGAGTATTTCCTTCAGAAATGCTTTCAAATTGAACAACAACAACACTTTCGTTTTTTGTTTCATTTGAGTTTTGGGTGCCCATATGTTTTCCAAAACTAAACTGGCTCTAGATGCAGCCCTGATCCTACTTGACTAAAAAAAAACAGGCTGAGGGGTCCACGCACCTTTTAGGTGCTTGCCTGCAATTCATGTTCGATCTATTTCGCTCAGATTCGAAATTCTGTAAACAAGATTACAAATCAATTGTTCGTTCTTAGTAACAATGGACAAAAAGTTCCTCTTATTAGCTTACAATTATCGGACAATGGTGGGCGCCAAGATCCTTCATGATCTCTCGTTCTGGTATTATCCTCCTTAAGTCTTGGTTACCTTTCTTACTCTTTTCCTGGCTGGATGTCCGTTTCTTCAGCGGTTTCTTTCTTGGTCCCCTTTTTATTCGGTTTCTCTGTATTCTCTGGTTTGAAGCTGACCTGATGCAAATACATCTCTAGTTAATTATCATTGCCGTTGTTGGTTACTTAGGTTTAATTGTGAACTTCTACTATCTCGACCCCACTCCATAATCTGATTAACATCGATAACGAGCCCCTGTGTTTATATGTACATTTCCGTAAATCCCATTGTTAAATCTTGTCTCCAAACATTTATAGGCGGAAAAATCCCGTTCCACCAAGGTGCATTGTAAAGCAGTACATCACCCATAATGCTCTTTTTGATCTTTTATTAAGATTTTAATGTAGTAGTGGGAATGTAAAGGTAATAGTGGAACACATTTTTGTCCTATAAAATATTCGGAAACGGTCAAGCTGAATTTATACCATATTTCATCATAAAGTGGGATATTCCAATGGGTGTTCTCACTTCAAATTCAGTGGATCTTCTGGGTTTGAATTGTTTGTTCTTTCCATTTTAGTGGAACCTACACAGCATGGATGTCAGCAAGAGAAACGAGAAGCAGCTCGATGGGCATCAAGTCCTCTCAGATGTTGGGATGCAGGTGCAGGAGTGTCTGATCTAAAGGGAAGTCTGTTCATAGCTATTCAGTGTGTATGTGTGCTGTTAGAAGGTCGCTTAAATGGAGTTCTGTCCCATCATCAGATTCATGTGTGGTGTAGGTCTATATTTGCCATATGTAAGGAATCGCTATGATCCTTTACGAAATGGTTGTAACATAATTGAACTACTAAGACAAAGAATATTTACATTCAGACCACTGCTGTCACTGGTTGCATCAACTTTTCACCAAAATGACCGTGGGTTGCCACTTTCTAGTCCTTTTTTACCGTTGAATCCCTGTTCAAACGAAGAACTGAGCAGGACCTATCCCACACTAGCATTATTGATAAATTAACATACAGTGGCAAGGTGCGGTACACGTTATTGAAGCACTGTCTTGAATCGACAGATTTTTATGGACGCAGCGACTCTTCACAGCCATCAAACTCTCTGCAGACCGCGATAAAAATAGGGTAGAGAAAGTAGGATAGTTGCCTGACAGAGCCGGAACGAACGGAGACGTGACACTTGACTGTTCTTTTTCCAAAATAACCCTTTAGTGTTGGTAATGCACACATTTTAACCTTTAACATTTTAACATTTAAACTATTTAACATTTGAACTATGTTCTCTTTCCAAAATAACCCTTTATTGTTGCTCATTAGAAATGCACAATTTAACTCTGATGGATCCCACAGGCTTGATAGGGTTAACAGAACCACACATCATTGGAACTCACTGGATTTTTTTTCAGGGGAGCAACTTTTGTAACTCCATCGTTACATAATTGAAACTGAGTTCACCCAAAAATTGTTGATGAAGCTAACTACAGTAGCTGGTAGATTTGCAGGAGAAGTCAACAGCTTGGTGTTTGTGGAACTTATGCATTACAGCAAACCATATAGCAGTTTCTATAATAAACTAATGCGTATTGCACTGTAGGCGTGGCACAGCGAAACGTATATACAAGTGTGAGCTATATCATAGAACTTACCATCGAGGCGGGGCAACGAAACGGAATGACCAGCCCTCTTTCACTAGAAAAACTCTCCGTGCCACAAGGCCATGCTGCCTTGAGTTCTTTCCTGGAGAGCTTATCGACATGACGGAATCTGTTTAGGGCTGAGATCTGGCTGTATATATACGTTTTCACAACTTCGTTTCTACGTATAGCTGCTTTACTTTTATTTCAGTTCTTT